>OENM01000046.1:73137-151656 GCA_900239745.1 Rotaria magnacalcarata
AGTAGTTTTTGGAAATTCCGCGTAGTTTTCCAGAGACACTCTGAAAAACCACTTTTGAGAGCTCACCTGAGAAGAGACCTTGCTTTATGATAGATGCTCCTGAGTCTTGGCTATCGAACGCTGGAAACCGAAGGTCTCTATCTTCTTCCTATCAAAAGATATTCAAGAAACAACCACCTGCCTTATATTTTGGAACGTATAATAGTTGAAAGTCAATATCTTTCAATGAACTAATTCAGCGACTGTTCTTGTTCATCTATACTTTCCTCTGTCATTCAACACAAATATACTATTCATTCCTATTTTTTCATGGTCTCGCTTAATAAAGTTCTTCGTCGATATTCACATTAATATCCTACATTTTGAATTAACCAGTGTGTATAATAGGCTTTCATATGAGCTTATATTTGGAATTCAAAATTATATTTTTCTAGGTATATTCTACTATAAGTATTGTATAAAATTAAGTACAATGTGTATATAGAATAATTGATATTTGTATATCATACATGCAGATTAGAATTAAACGTTTTATTTTGAAATCATTTCGTAAAATGAAACTCTTTTTTTAAGCTTAGATCTTAAGAAAACTAAATGACTGAAATCACCATCAACACGTTAATCATTTAACAGTATGAATAAAACAATTTGGCAGTACTGGAAGTTCCAGTATGCTAACGAATTTCACTCACTGATATGCAATGGAAATACTTGAAATTTTTGAAATCTCTTTTTGATAGAAATCCACTTGAGTATGGATAAAAGTTGATTTTTCCACCAAGATAACATTATCAATCAAGCATTGGTGTTCATATTTCGAAAGAAAAATTCTGAAATTTCAAGCATTCGTCTTACAACTTATTTAATCGTTACTGTCCAAATGATGAAGTATATTTTAAATTTACTAATATGTTATCAAATTTCTATTTCTGAAAGCAATGTAATCACCGATCTAATAGAAATTGAAATACGAACACACATCTCCGCTTTAGAAAAAAATCTTTCGAAGGAAGCAATTGTTTATTATCTATCTCATAAATTGTTTTGATGATTTTTCTGCACAAAAACTAAGAAGACCTTGAGTCAAGACGAAAATCTCCTATTAATGAATTCAATAATAAGCCAGTTGAATGCAATGTTCAACGTAGTAGTTTCTCATTGCAGAGTATTGATTGAAATTCTATGTTGACTCATTTCAGATCTTATCTAAGAATATTGTTTAACTTGTTTGCTCTTAAAAATATAATTTTGATCTCTTTAAAATACTTTTAAGACGAGAAACCATCATTTCTTTTGTAAATATTCACGATAATTCAACAAATGAAAAACATCTGATACTTTTATCACTAGTCAATAGTCGTGGCTATCTCATTATTTGCTGTTTATCAGTGTTAGATAAAATTATTTACGTCAGTTTTATTTCACGTGCTCATGCTTTACAAAATAAATAAAAACTTTACACTTTTTAAAACACTTCAACTGTCGGAGACTGATTCAAAATAACAAGTTTTCATCACTAATCTATATCAATGCATGATAACGTCCTCTTGCGGTGGACCAACATAAGTATAAACACCGTTTATAATAAAAAAAAAACACATATCATTATCTGTTCTTTATTTAAAAGATGAACAAATTTTCAGAAATGTGTTTTCATCTAAGTTTATCTTAGTCTATATGTATATGTATGTATTTATTTGCACTTTTTTTCTTCCTTTTTTTCTTTTTGTTAAATTTGCTCAAACGCAGAAATGTGCAGATATATGGATGCGTATTTGCTATCTTACAAGATCGTAAGACGCATATACTTTGAGAATAGTCCAATAGAAATGCGTTATTTTCTCGTTCTTCTTTTTGGACGTCGTCATTTTCATTGCTACTCTTATATTATTCTTCATGTGCTGTTGTACGCACATCGATCGACATTCAAATAAATGTCTATGAAAACTTTTTCTACCACTTTGCCTGGTAAGACGCAGAAAGAAACAACTCCTGTAGTTTATTTGATAGTTCTTAAAGAAAAGTTTACGTTTCTTTTCTTCACGTTGTTATGCTTACTGAGACAATTTATAACGGTTTCATTTTATTCTCGTATATATATTTTTCTTTTGTTTTCTTTTTCGCCTTCACCGCCTTCATTTTTCTTGACATCATATAGTTGGCAAGGTTATGAAGGCACGCATGTGTGTACTTTATTCTTGTTTGATTTATTTAAAAGCATTTGGTTTACTCTCTTTGTCTAAATAGTCGTCAGTGCCTTTCTTACGCTTGTATTATGTAAGATAAAAAAAATATTTCTTTATATGTCCATTATAAAGCAAAGGATTTTAGACTATACCAGTACGTATGACATAATAAATATTCTTTAATTACTTCAGATAAACAGTGGTGAAATATTTAGAAAAAATAGAATACAATATTATCTGAAGAGTCCAAAAGAGAAAGATCAGTTATTTTATTGGCAATTTCTTTTCTTTGAACGATCCTTATAAAGCAATAGAGTGGCGATCGTTAGAGAATCAACGTTCGTAGGTGGTAAGATATTTGATGAATTTAGTTCTTTTGTTTTGTTCTAAATAAAACCTATTAAAAATTTTGATTTAGATTTGATGCTTTTAAGTGCTAGGTTCACCGTATTGAAAAAACAAAGTCATGAGATGCTCACTATTATCTGAACATATCCTAAGTAGATTTTATATGTTTACGCTTTCAATTAATAAAAATGATTTTATTTTTATTTGACAGCCATATTCAGCTTTGCCTCAAGCTATACCTATTGGTATTCATATTATTGGCTGTATGGAACGGATCACAAACACGTATGTACTTGAAATTTTACTTTAAACAATAACTACTGTGACTTGATTTTCTTATTTAGTTTGAATTCAGCTGATTCAGCTCCGATAGTATCATCATCTACGACGCCATCCGATGATGATGAAGATGATGTTGATGATCATCATAAAGTCCCTACTTCATCATCATATTTAAATTTCATAACAACAATCAATGGCGTCGTTCCACCCCATACAAATGTAAAAATAAATAATAATGATAATGATTCTGTAACTACTGATGATTTATCCTATGCTATTCAACCTTCTACATCAGCAACAACATTATATACTTCACAATATAATGCATATTTAAATTTAAATACATCAATAAGTGAAACAAGTATTGATCAACCACTTATTGAACAAGATCAAACAATATTACCTATATATACATCACCGATAAATAATGACGTTGAAAGAATAGTATCATCATCACCATCAACAACATCATCGTCGTCATCATCATCGTCATCAGTTAGTTCCAATGGTTCACTTGTACAAAATCGTCGTTCGCATATAACCTTGTACGTTAGTGATATGCTAATATCTGCATTTATTATAACACCGTTTGTTAATATTCATTGGCGTGGAGCTTGGGATCTACTTGATATACATTTACTACCTGATTATCCGACTATAAGTGCATTAATTTCACTAGGTATCGGCTATTTAATGCTCTATACATTGTATTTAACACAAAATTGTTTACAAAATTTTTATGAAAAGAATCGACATAATATATTGGGTGTCATAATGACTAGATTATATACATTAATACTTGCATTAGCTTATATTCATCAGTGGCGCGGCTTATGGAATTTAATAGATTTGACAAGTAACGAATGGTATCATCTATTAGCTGAAACGGGAGCTAGTGTTACATTTCTTTTATTAATGAAATCCGTCTATAATCTCAATTCAGCACCATTTCTAATTGGAATTGATACAGATAGCTATTTTTTACTTGATTCAAAATATACTGTTACAGTAAGTCATTGAATGATATACAACTATTTGAATTATAATTAAAATTGAAATAAATTATTTTCGTATTTTGTTTTCTCTTTAGACAAATCGTTTTTTGCAATATCATTTTGATTTCTTCTATTATGAATTGGTTGAAGCACCATTATTAACTATAGCCTGGCGTGGTTTATATAATCTCTCTGATAACTATATATGTCCTGATAATAGACAACTTTCTATGTTAATATCTTTTGTTAGTGGTTATGTTTTATTTTTTATTCTTGCTCTTATACAAGTTCCTGTTGTACAATGTTTATTAAAACAACATCGTCCCTTATTGCATACGTTTGTATCAAATATATTTCATTTAATTGCATTTCTGAGTGTTGTTCAAATTTGGAGAAGTTTATGGATTGTTTGTGAACAATATCTCAATATACCAGAATATCATAATACAACTCTTTGGCTTTGCTATGGCGTTTCATTTCTTGTGCTGACATGTGGCTTGGCAGCATGCTCATTGAATGGGCCAGGTGGATCCAAAGATAGTTATGTTGATGAAGAGCCGATGCTTTTATTTAAATTTGATTATTTTTCAACTTTACTTAGAGTAAGTTCGACCATTGAATTATTTGTTTTCTTATTTTTTTTGCCCAATATAAACGATCGAGCATTTTTAATAAAAAATGAAAGTTATGCTTCGTTTTCAGCTACAACGCACAGATGAAAACATACCAAATCAGGCATCATCCCATTCGGGAATCATTTTATGGTTAATAGTGCATATCTTGAGGCGACAGCAACAAAGACGAAATAGTTTAATTAATCAATCGCGAAGAAATACAATTCAAAGCGTTGATGTACCACCATCGGCATCTGAAAATGTGATGATCAACTAAGCTCGAGTTTCTAGGTTAATAAATCAGCTAGCTCAAATGATTTTCTTTTTCTTATTTTTTTGAAATTAAGATCATAAATCTTATCTGCTTAAAGCTAGAATTTTTCTTTTTATTTAATCTATTTTGAATTGAAATATCTCTTATTTTTTGAAATTTAGGGTCGATTAAGTCACTTAAAGACTAATCAAGGAAGTATATGTCGAAGTCCTGATATATCATCAACAGAAACGATAGTGGTTGGTAAACGACCCTATCGATTTGAGCCTCCCTAGTAAAACGAAAAAAAAAATCTACTGATGGTATCATTATCGTTATTATTCATTGTCACATCGTAACAATAATTCCTTTTCTTTTTTTCTTCTTCACAATTCTCAATACATTTGTTACGCCCAGTGATTATAAAATTCTGCTTTTTTTTCCTGTTTTCTTTATACCTCTAAAACATTCCTATTATTATTATTATTATTATTTCTGCTCTTTATTTTTGTATTTTTCAAAGATTCGAACTGATTTGCTTGCCTCTTGTTATTTTATTTTCGCTTTTTTTCTCGCTGTTTTTTGGTTAGACCTCATCAACAATTTGTTTGTTATTATTTAGTTCACCAAAAGAAAAAAACAAAATTCGCATATTCTTTACTTTCTTGATTGTTGCTATTGTTATTAAAAATTTTCTTTCGATTCTCTTTTGACTGTACATTTTAAACTGTCATTTACAGATTCATTGAAATATTTAATTGTAAATTCAAATTTTCAGATTTCATTTTTTCTTTTCATTGAATCTTCGTTCATTTGATTCTGTGTATTTTCTATGTGCACACCATGAATAATTTTAAATACATACCATGATAAATAAAATTAAAAGAAATTCTAAGCAATATAACTCGAGGAAACTAATATGGTATTTGTCAAAATGTTCGATTATTTTAAATTCTATGAGCAATAGAGTGTCTTTTATATTGAGATTGCATCGAGTTAGTTTCAAATCTATCTATCATATTTAACGAACAGATTAAAAACATAATGGAATTGTTCTTTTCTTCGTGTATTTATTTAAGTTCTGTCTTCAGGATATTATGATGACGACGTTTCTATGAATAACTATAAGAATGATTAGTGTCATACAAAAGGCACATAAAAATAAATTTCTATGTATCATGCTTGTATTTGATTGATGATACTTCAAATTAGTTTGATCTGGCCTTTCGATGATAAATATTTCGTACGAAAAAAGAGGAAAACGAAGTACACACTATACAAACTCGGCACAAAAGCAACTACTTGCAAAGATTCTTATTAAATATTGTCCATAAACGATAATTTGAATAACGATTGGGCATATAATGAATTACACTAGAAAATTCATGTGTATTTTTAATTTACTTTCTACTGGAGTTCGATGTGAACAAAATTATTTTTGACTGATTAGCCTATGTCATGTATCTGACATTTATTACGATGTTATCTAGTGAAAAACGAGTAACTGTATTTTTGGTATGCAGAAGAAAAAAGGAAATCTTGTGATATTTAATTTGATTGAAGAGGTACACGAGAAGTAAGAGAAATTCGCTTTTTATTTTGTTGTACAGACAAATCAAGACACATTTATTATAATTATGGGTGTGGGTTCACAGTTTAGAATAAATATGACAAACTATTACTGAATTTTTCTTGCATATCAATGTAAATATAAATATTATTGGTATTTTTTTCCTGCATATCTCTACGCAATCATCCGAAACAGGTATATAACTTGTTTGATTTTTAATAGACTGTTCTGTTTTGATCAATTAGAAAAAGTAAAGTAAACAAATATGTTAATGGTTGGTTTCGAGTCTAATCTCACAAGTGAACGAAAATAAAATATATTGGCTAAATATAAGTATAACACAAAGCACAACATATATTTATCATATGAATATGGATTTATTTGATGCACCGTTCTATTGGGGACGAATTACACGACAAGATGCAGAAGAAATTCTCGATCAATCAGGTTTAAAAAATGGTCTTTATCTTTTACGAGAAAAATATGAAGATGCTGGTGTCTATGCTATAACATTATTCTTTTTAAAACGGTAATGAAAAACAAACACATAAAGCGTTTATTTTGAAAAGGAAATGATCAAATTTTTCGTTTCTTGTCCTCCCTATAAAAGATTTTACCATTACCGGATTGATCGACTTGACAATGGAAATGTTGTTATAAATGGTTCACGAGCTCAAGAAAAATTGTCTCTTTCAAACAATGATAACAAGTCTCATGGTAGTCATTGGTCATCGAGAAATTCTGAACAAAAACAGTTTCCTGGACCAATGGAATTAATCAGTTATTTTCAAAAAAATGCTAATCCACTTGTTGCAACATTATCTATACCATGTCAACGACCATTTGTATGATTTCTATGTTAAATATGTACATTTTCTTTTGAAATATTTTCCTTTTGCTTTTAAGGGTCATAATTTTGTAGAATTTTGGTGTTTACCATTATTGACTCCAGAATTGTATATTAATAAAATTTTTCAAGAAGCGTCAAATACTGATCCTGAAGTAAACAAAGCCAGACTTAAAATTTCTTTTTTTTTGCTAAAGAACTAGATTGTTTCTAGATAGCAATTAAAGATAAACTAACGACTAAAAGATATATCTATGAACGACGAGTATTAAAGTATGTTTATTACTTTTTTTATCATGTTTAATTTAGCTTCCATTTTTCTTTTAATTTAAGAACTTTACATGAAAATGAATTATGGTTTCATTCTCGTATTGTTCGACAGGAAGCAGAACTTCGATTGAACGCGGCCGGTCAAAAAAGTGGTCTATTTCTGTAGATATTTGATTATTGTGTGTGTGTGTCATCGACTTTCATTGAATATTTAGTGTACGAGAAAAGCCAAGCGACAAGCGGTCTTCGGCATGTTATACATTGAGTTTATGTTTTCAACGAGATTATCATCATTATATTATTCAAAAAACATCCGATGATTACTTTCAAGTGGCATCAGGTAATAAATCTACACATATCAATCGATTTGGTAGTATTGCTCAAGTATGTTTATATTCAAGAAAAATGAATATTTACTATAATTTATAAACATAGTTAATTGATTTTTATCATCGAAATCATCAAGAACTTGCTTGTCCTCTTCGATATCCATGTAATCGTCCTGGTGGTAAATAGATGAAACTATGTAGGTGCATTTAATATTTGATTTTCTACTTTTAGGATCAGTACGAATTGTTTCAATTGAAAGCTTTTTAGAAGGTTCGCCAATATAGAGTTCCATTAAACCACACACACATATATATATAACCATGATTATTTTAATTTTTTAGTGGATAAAAATATGGACTCTAGAAGTAGTGATGCCGATTTAGGGTCTCCAACATCACAATTATCAAATAATTCAACAAGTTCACCATTATTTGATTATAATGTCTCGAATTTGGAGTCACCATCTGCTTTCGATAATAATCTCAAATCACAACTAATAGGAAATTTTCTTATCGATGAAAAATATCTAATTTTTGGCGAAAAACTAGGTATGTAAAGAGGGCGCCGACCATGAAATGATCGAAAGAAGTAATTCTTATAAATTTCATCAGACTGTGACGTTTCTAATGAATGACGTCATTCAATAGACATAATTATTTTATTTTTGATCAAACATAAATATGAAAATATTAATATAGATCTAGGGACTAGTTATTATTTTTCATTATGTGTTTTCTATGTTAGTAATTTCTGTTTTGAAGAAACAGGATGTTTCGATTATTTTTTTAAAAGCACACTCAAAAAATGAAAACTAATTAAAAAAAAACTATTTAGGTGAAGGTCAATTCGGTGAAGTTTATAATGGTAAACTAATTGCAAATGATGAAAATAATACTGCAATAGGAAACCATAAATTACAACATGTTGCAATAAAACAATTAAAACACAGTCAATGTTCATTTGTTCAAGAACTATACAATGAAGGCGAACGCATGCTTAGTCTAGATCATCCCTACATTGTTAAAATATTTGGCTTATGTAAACATGAAGCAACTGTATCACTTGTACTTGAATTATGTCCGTATGGTGCAATGAATACTTGGTTAAAATCGAATAAGTAATATTTTTATTGGATGAAATCCAATAGTTATCATTTTTCTTTTTTTGATCGTAAAATTTCTTTAGAACATTTCGAATGAATTATATTCTTAATTATATGTATCAAGTTAGTGACGGCATGAACTATTTACATGAAAAGAATATAATTCATCGAGATTTAGCACTAAGAAATATATTAATCATGTCGAAAACTATATGTAAAATATCGGATTTCGGTTTATCACGTGTTCTTGGAGAAAATAACTATTATCAAGTAAAATTCAATTGTTCATAAATCACAGAAAAATATTTCATATTTTACCTTTTTAGATTGGACAATATCGTCGATTACCATCAATGTGGTATCCACCAGAAGTTCTCGAAGTACCATTATTTCATTCTCAAATTGATATTTGGTCATTTGGTATTACTGTTTGGGAAGCCACATCATATGGGCAAACACCTTATAAACAAGTAAAATCAATATCATACTTTAATATTCACTTTTACTTCATTTTATTTTGATGACAATTAGGAATTAGAAGCCATGCTAGACGTATCCTTTGATCCTATATCAAAAAGATTGCTAAAATTTTTACGCGCTGGGAATCGTTTAAAACGGCCTACTAATTGTCCAGAATATGTTTATGGTCTCCTACTCAAATGTTGGCATGATGAGTAAGAAATCAGCATGTCGATTATTTTATTTTAATTGAATTGCTTTTCGTTTATTTTTTTCTTCTAGTAAACATAAACGACCGACTTTTACTTCGATAAAACAATATCTTAGTATATATGCTTTTCCGCAAAAAGAATAAAATCTTTTGTAATATTTAAAAATGTTCGTAGACATATTTTATTCTGTTATGTTATTCTTTTGTTCATAAACAAGAATAGACAGAAATGATTATTTTGAGTCATTCATGATTCGAAACGAGAAAGATTCGATCAACTTCGATAATATTGGCTTCCGTGATTTCTATAATAAATGATAAAGTTGAATCTTTCTACTTTGTTTCATCATTTATTTTTTGTAAGCCAAAATAGTGATTGAAAGGTAAGTGTTGCAATGAGGTGCAATGAAACTCGATTATCTTAAGTTTAAGAAAAGAAATAATTGGTTAACGTATTTAACTTTCAATATTTGAAGTACCCGAAATAAATGAGTATGTTCCTTATATAGTATTCATAATTCTATATGTAGAATAAAAACATGTCGTGATAGCACAAAAAGATTGATAATAATTGTCGCACGAGAATACACATTAAATAAATCATGACATTTATTAAAAAATTATATATATTCTGACAACGTGCATCACTCCTAAAAATCAAGGTGTGGGTGTCGAGCAAAGTTAATATAAGCTTTGAAATTGTGAAAACAGTGCTAATTACCTTCAAAATATCAGTTATACTACGGATTGATGCGCGCACTCGATGTTCAGGTGGTTTATCATTTCTTGGGTTATTCCTCTTCATTTTCATTACAGGACTGGCTAATCCTTTTCTTATGAAATTAATTCTCATCGACTGTGGGTGTTTCCACCAGCTTCCTCACACCATTTACAAAAAGGCTTCCAAACAAGTTTAATAGTTTCATCTTGTAGAGAATTTTAAGTTGATCATTTTTTGTTATTCGGTTGTCAACGGTTAGTTGCGAAACAAGAGAGACATCGAAGAAATATTGAAAATAAAGTTTTTTCATGAAAATAGCAGTCTATTTTGATTCTACCACGATTTCTCAATGAAGCACTCAATCAATTGAGCTGATGTTTAGCAATCGTGAAGACTGATCGAAGAGCTTCAAAAATTGTTTTGTTCGAAGTCATTTGGTCGTTGGACTATTTCACAGGGTCCGGAAAACTTCTGTTTTCAAGGTAAAAAAGTTCGTTGAATAAAACTCTAAAATCGAATTCTGTTAGAAATTGTCTCCTGTCATTCGATGGAGCGAAAGTTCCTCTATCGAACCGCTAGTGTGATTTTCTATGGGAGGTAAATTTGGACTGCAAAAAGATAAAATTCCGAAAATGGATGCATTTTAGCGAAAACGGGCTCGTATTTTAGCAGTAATTTTTATTTCATATTGGTGAAATCAAAAAACTAATAATAAACTCAGAATCAGCACATAAAACTGCATCTAGGAAGACATCTTTTTAGATTGTGTAGTGCATAGGGATCGTTTTTCCTAGATGAATACTTGAATTTTCTACTATGGAAAGACATAGATTTTAGATAGTGAAAATCTATTTGAAAATCAATCTGCGTTCGATCAGATATGAATTAAAGCTAGTTATTTAATCACAAAGTAATCTCCCTTCATTGTGAACAGAGTTTCTTTTATTGATTAGCGTCGGGATTTCGAACCATTTTAGCCGGTTTCTTTGCAACATTCACCGTGATTTTAGCAGCATCTACTTGAGTATTCTTCTTCAGAGCTATTACTACACTGACTTTTTCTGGTCAATCTGATAATTAGACACACACAAAATGGATTCTGGTTAAATAAAATTCTTGGATTTGACTGGAGTCAGTTTTTTTACCTTCTACAATGATTACAAAAATTCTCGGTATCAAGCCACCTAAAATTGATTATATATCGTTGAAATTTTAACGCGTTTTATAAGCTCTATTCAGTTTTGATATTTGCTTTTGGTTTATCACCAAGGCACTTCGCAGGTTCCACAGAATTTCGTAAAAAATGAGAAGAATTGTTATCAAATTCTGTCAAAAGTGAGGAGTATTTAAACTTTTAGACGAAAGCTGATATCAACATGGCATAAAGCGAAGAAAACGAACTATAATTTAGACAGAGAGTGGGTTGCATTTAACGGGTTTTCATATCGAAAATTAGCAATTTTTGTCGGAGGTATAAAATTCAACTCGAGCGGAATTCTGCGAAATCTGCAGCCAAATGCAGTGGAATCGAAACCTACAATTAGAGTTGCAATTGTTATATCCATACTCATAACAGACACTGCAAGACTATGACCAGCGAAAAAACGATTCTTATTACCTTTCATGATATAATTCTGATCTTTTTCGTTTTCTTTTCACTCAAGATTTAGTAAACTAACCCAAACTGCTTATCGAGTCCTCTTAATGATTGTTTAATTGACATTCAAAATGTATTAAATGATTGCATCGAAATAGTGATCCTACTATGGAAAAACGTTTAGAGTTCATTGCCATAATAGAAACGTTTTTAAGCGTCATCGCCGCAGCGAAACCATTTCAGGTTCATTAATGTGACCCCCTTTTTTAGCTTATAAGATTCTTTCGTAATTCGACCAAGGGAATAAAAGAAATAAAGAAAATCTTCCCTTGTTCATATATACTTTTAGTGCAACGAGATAATCACCGTTGACGGTGAATGTTGCAAGGAAACCGACTAAAATGGTTCGAAATCCCGACGCTAATCAATAAAAGGAACTCTGTTCACAATGAAGGGAGATTACTTTGTGATTAAATAACTAGCTTTAATTCATATCTGATCGAACGCAGATTGGTTTTCAAATAGATTTTCACTATCTAAAATCTATGTCTTTCCATAGTAGAAAATTCAAGTATTCATCTAGAAAAAACGATCCCTATGCACTACACAATCTAAAAAGATGTCTTCCTAGATGCAGTTTTATGTGCTGATTCTGAGTTTATTATTAGTTTTTTGATTTCACCAATATGAAATAAAAATTACTGCTAAAATACGAGCCCGTTTTCGCTAAAATGCATCCATTTTCGGAATTTTATCTTTTTGCAGTCCAAATTTACCTCCCATAGAAAATCACACTAGCGGTTCGATAGAGGAACTTTCGCTCTATCGAATGACAGGAGACAATTTCTAACAGAATTCGATTTTAGAGTTTTATTCAACGAACTTTTTTACCTTGAAAACAGAAGTTTTCCGGACCCTGTGAAATAGTCCAACGACCAAATGACTTCGAACAAAACAATTTTTGAAGCTCTTCGATCAGTCTTCACGATTGCTAAAAATCAGCTCAATTGATTGAGTGCTTCATTGAGAAATCGTGGTNGAATCAAAATAGACTGCTATTTTCATGAAAAAACTTTATTTTCAATATTTCTTCGATATCTCTCTTGTTTCGCAACTAACCGTTGACAACCGAATACCAAAAAATGATCAACTTAAAATTCTCTACAAGATGAAACTATTAAACTTGTTTGGAAGCCTTTTTGTAAATGGTGTGAGGAAGCTGGTAGAGACACTCGTTTATATACATATATCATGACATTCAATATTATCGATTATTTCTTTGTTTCTAGAAAATTTAATTTGATTTTACTGACACTAGATGTACCATTCACGCTACTACTAGTATGCGTATATTTGTGTATCGACAACAAAAGAACATGTATAATTCTCGTAGCGTGAAAAAAAGAATAAATAATGCTGGAAATATTGCATTTGAACACGTCGATGAATATTTTCATCCGACATTCACACCCTAAAAAAGGAAGGCTTTGTTGTTGAGATATTTTCTGTTAACTAAAACATCTTTATAATGATCGTGCATATTTACAGATATAGATACATTTCTGTTCATGTCTGATCGAGTACTCGAACAGTACCTATATAAGAAACTTGACAAGATACATATTCCGAAAGTTTGTTTATATGAGAGATAAGAATTCGTGCAAATTACTGTATGCATGACATGACGTCAGTAGTCATGTGAATAATCAAATGATTCAATCAGTAAAAAGCAGTAGATAAATATGAGGCTATTCACGAGAAAAAACCATTAATTAAGTGTCCTACGTCACTGTACAAGAAAAATTTGTATTGATAATGAATGAAAATTAAATTGTTTTAAAAGAACCTTACTGCTTCAGCTAGTTTCTAGGACTTCACATATTTTTTCAACTGTTATACTTTGATGAAAAAGTTAAATTTTCTCTGTAGAATCTTGAACATCGTATCATCAATAACACTAGTCACAAGATAACATTTGACTGTAATTGATACTTTTTGATTCATGAAAAAAAAAGAATAGTAAATTAGTTAGATTCGTTTTTTGCAATGAAATCCAGTATTTTCAAAATGATGATGACGCACACAATAATATGAAATTTTTATTCAACCAAATTTTAGTGTAAATTAGTATATTTCTCATCTGCACGAATGTAAATATAAATTTGTGCATGTGAAACACAAAATTTTGCTTGTTATCCAGTAATTTTCTTTTTGAATACATTAGCAAAGAATAATATTTGATTGACATCTTTACTTTTTATTTCGATAGAATACCTTTTAATCGATTGAACAAGCTATTTCCGCATTAGACAACATACATAGAGGAAGTTATTCTTTTTAAGCAGCAATAACTAAAGGATAAATGTGCTAACAGCAGTAGTAGTAGCAGTGGTGGTAGTAAACTACATTGATAATAAGAATAAGTAGAACTTTCATGCCATACCGTGGGCGTAGAAATTATTGGACAAATAAAGAAAAACTTCCGGTCTAATATTATTCATTATGTGTGCTGCATAGAATTTGTCTATTTACATGGTATTACGTCGTTTACTGGGCCCTAAATTCATAAAAAAGAGGGAAAACCAAATTTATTACTATTTTTTTCTATTGGAAAGCATGATGAGCAAGTGTCATTTTCTCTTTTTTTTTACACCAATCACGATTGTAAATCATCATTCGACGTGTTATTCTATCATACAATTTTTCTTCTTACACTTATGGTACTATGTAATCAGAAAAAATAACATGGGAAGAAAAATTGGCACGAATTTTAATCGATTTTCTCCTCCAATTTTGTATTTCTGTCGCATAATGCCAATATATTATCATTTTATTGTTGTCATGAGAAAGAGGTATTCAAGTATATATATATATATATATATATATATATATATATATATATGAAAGCATAAAATAAGGCAATAGAGAGAAAAAAGAAAATGAGAAACGGCTATTGCGAGTCTCAATGTTTGATGAACGACTATAGGAAACGAGAAAAATAACGACAAAAACGAAGAAATCCAACCATTACTGGATTGCTTCATTTCTTCATCTACTAAACATTATTACAAAACACAAAGAAAACGATAAATTATGGATAAAGGTATAGGAACCATATATCATAAGTTAACTAATCTATTTCATTCAAATCCATCAACATCAGCTCCCACAAATAAAATATCATCTACAGCTGATATGAGTGGATCACTTCCGATTTCAACATTTTTTGATCGAATAGTTCCATCATCAACAACACAAACGAAAATTTTACATAACCCTAATCGATATCACAATACTTCTCGTGTTACTCGTCAAATATCAATTAAAACTGAACAAAATTCTGTATCATTTCAATCTATTTCATTCGACACTCAAAACACAACAGCACTCAATATACATAAGCAATCGATGTAAGGACATTCTTTGAAAATTTTTATTTTCTAACTTTTTATCATATGGATGACTTTCGAACTGGAATTCACCTAATGATCTGTATATGTAAGAAAGAAAGAAGAGATAAAAAGACGGAGAAATTTGCACAATCTGCTCTTGATCAGAGAATGAATCAGTTATCAAAAAAGAGAAAGTCATTTCCTTTGTTGCACATATCAGAATAAACAATATGATTGAAGTTACACAAGTATCATCTATTAATCAAACACTTCTTATTCCATGTCAAAGTTCTCAAGACATAAACTCTCATTCAACTCTATTAAAACGGCGATGTTTTGTGAGAAAACGGTAGATTTAATTAAAATATAAAAAATCGTTCTTCTTGTTGTTTTTGCTTTTATCAATTTCATGTATCGATTTCTTTCTTCTCCCTCTATATAGTGGTGCTGAAGTACACAATAAAGATGAGCCACCCAATCATGTATCGAATTCTCTTCAACATCATCATGAAACAACATCTTCTATTCCTGGAATGGATGATGCTGAATTTCGTCGTCGTGGTAAAGAAATGATCGACTACATCGCTGATTATCTTCTTCATATAAGGTAAATGAGCTTGTTCAAAATTCGAAATAAAAATGTTCTGTAAACCAATATCTAGTGATCGTCGTGTAACACCTGAAGTCGAACCAGGTTATTTGCGACCATTATTACCCAAGAATGCACCAAAACAAAGTGAAAAATGGGAAGATATAATGAGTGATGTTGAACGAGCCATTATGCCTGGCATAACACACTGGCAACATCCACGTTTTCATGCTTATTTTCCTGCTGGAAATAGTTATCCATCAATTCTTGGTGAAATGCTTTCAGCTGGCCTTGGCATTGTTGGCTTTTCATGGGCAGCTAGTCCAGCATGTACGGAACTTGAAACAATTATGTTGGATTGGATTGGTACGAAAAGTTTTTGTTTGTCTTTCAAAATATAACGAGAAAATTCTATCATCTGACAGAATTTTTATATTGATATACTTAATCTAAAAAAATACGTAGAAAAACCAATCAGTTGAACCGTTTTTATTTTGATAAATTAAAAACTTAATATCGTTTACTTTAATATTAAGATATGTTTAAAAAAATTCTGTTTCAAAATACTTTACTATTATATTACTTTTGAAAATTTCTATCGTAATTTTAATATTTATTTAGGTCGTATGATAGCTTTACCAGTTGCTTTTCTTCCATTTGATCCAAAGTGTGATCATAAAAAAAATGACAATGACGACGCATCACTTTCTGGCAGCGATGATGATGATGATGATGATGACGACGACGAATCGAGTGACGATCATTTACGCGATTCGGTCAGTAATGGAGATAATAATCATGAACGGAAACAAAGTCGACATATTGGTGGTGGTGTTCTTCTTGTAAATACCATATTATTTCATTTTACAAGGAGATCGATATGTTTATATGTTGTCTTCATCTAATAGGGCTCAGCAAGTGAATGTATTCTTGTTGCAATGTTAGCTGCTCGAACAAAGAAGATTACCAGTAAACGTCTTGCTGATCCTTTCATAGAAGATGGACAAATCTTAGCTAAACTTGTTTGCTATACATCAAAACTTGTATGATTTGTTTTTACAAATACGATTTTAAAATGAGATTATTGATTTATATTTTAGGCGCATTCATGCGTGGAAAAAGCTGGATTAATTGCAATGGTTCGTGTTCGTGACTTGCCTGTCGATGAAAATTTTTCATTACGTGGCGAAACACTTGATGAATGGATTCGAGTCGATAAAGAAAATGGTTTAATACCATTTTTGGTTAGAAGAAAACATTCTTTATAGATATTTATTTAAATTTTCGTTTTAGGTATCAGGTACATTAGGTACAACATCCTGTTGCTCGTATGATAATCTTGAAGAGATTGGTGAAATATGTCAACGTGAAGAACTTTGGTTTCATGTTGATGGTGCCTATGCTGGCAGTGCTTTGATCTGTGAAGAATATCGATATATAATGAAAGGATTGCAAGTAAGGTTTTCAAAGAAATAAAAGAACTAGTTTTGCTTTTTTTTCTTCATTTATTTAGTTTGCGGATTCATTTAATACGAATCCAAATAAATGGCTATTAATGAATTTTGATTGTTCGTGTTTTTGGTAGATTTTTAGGAAATATTTTATATAGTTAAGAATATTTTAATGATTTTAGGGTTCGGGATAAATTTGCATTAATCAATGCAATGTCTGTCGATCCTCTTTATCTTCAACATAAACACGCTCAACAAGCAGTTGATTATCGTGTAAATAAATAGCTTATTGTTCAATTTGATGATTTTTTTGTTTTTCAAATTATTTTAGCATTGGGGTGTTGCTTTAAGTCGTCGATTTCGTGCGCTTAAACTTTGGTTTACAATTCGAAGTTATGGCATTGAAGGACTTCGTTTTTATATTCGAGAAGTATTTTATTGATTTCATCAAGAAAAAGTTCTTTCCTTTTGTTCTATTTAGCATTGTCGTTTAGCAAAAGTATTTGAGCTATTGATAAGAGCAGATATTCGCTTTGAAATTATTGGAAATGTTACATTAGGTCTTGTTTGTTTTCGTTTAACTGTAAGTAAAATAGTGCTGCTGTTTTTGTTTTGTAAGAAAAGCTTTGTTTTATTCTATTATTAGGGTAGTAATAAATTGAATCAAGCATTACTTTTATCACTTAATGATTCTGGTCTTATACATATGGTTCCATCTATGGTTAATGATTTATATATAATACGTTTTGCTGTTTGTGCTAAACATGCAACTGATGATGATATGCATGTTGCATTTCATATTATTCAAGAACATGCCGATAGTGTTATTATTGAATATCGTGCTCAACGTAGTAGACGGCAATCATCATCAGCTGACTCAATTGAATCAACTGCTAAACAAACTTCTACTACTAATGTTGAACAAAATCCATGTGTATTAGAAGAAATAACGAATCCAAATATATTGCCAGAGATACCAACTGTTCGAAATGTTTATCCGAAAACTAAAATTCGAGTAAAGGAAAAAATCAAAATAAAGATAATGATTAGAACAATGTCAAGAGAATTTAAAAGATCAAACACTATATAGAGTAGTTATTGATAGTTGCAGAGAAATGATACTATTTAGGCATTTAAAAAAGAAGTAATTCAGATGTTAGAACAAAACGTTGTTCATATAGAGTATGTGATTGCACATAATGAAAACCTATCTCAATTTTGGAATCTAAAAGTTCTGTCTGTCTCTCTCTACCCTCTAATAATTCTATTCGATAGTGTTTCACAGGAAGATCGAATCGTTTTGTATTTTAGGCAAATACCATAACAACAATGACACCCCATCACCGTGTAAAGTTTGAAAAGCCAATATCAAATTCATTGAAAGATAAACGTCCACGTCCAATGTTTGTTCGTATGGTATCTGATGCTAAACTACATTATCCAAAACGAACTGCTTCCCAACTGTCTCGACAAACATCGTTAGTAACACCACGCGGACGAAAACGGATACAAAGTGATTCAGGAAATCATGCAAGTCGATCATCAAGTGAACGTTATTTAGCACGTACAGTCAGTATTCTGGAAACGGTCAATTCAGATGAAGGTGAACTTGACGATAATAAACAATAAGTAGAACTGGTCAATGAAATATAGTTTGCGTAAACAAAACAAAAAAAGATTTCTTTGATACAATGAAGTTTTCGGTTAGTGAAAATTTTGTACGGTGATCTAAATCTATCTATTGTTTATGTATTTCTATTTTATTCGATGTGGGTGTTGTTTGTAAATGTATCAATCAAAAAAAAAACAATTAATGTAATACTATAAATATCTTTTTTGTTGTTTCTTTCGCTTAGATTTCAATTCTATGTGTGTGAGAGAGAGTCATGTTTTCCTTATTTTTGTCATATACAAATATAATCCATCTTCTTTAATCATGATTTTGAAAATTATTTAAAGTAAAATCATTTTTCTATTTCTTTTATTCAATGATGTTTATAGAAAAGCGAAACATAGATCTTTGAAATTTACTAAATTTATTTATCGAACTTTTTCTCATTTTGATAGTTTCATTTATTCAAACGATTATTATTCGAGTGATAAATCGACGATTTTCATTTCCAAATAAATTAAATACAAATCAATAACTAGATATTTCCAATCATAGAAAGAAGAATTATGTCATCAGTTTCAATGTGAATCATTTATTTAGTGGAAAATCATATTTCTTTATGAAAAATATGATTTGATATGAATCCCCCTTAGACATAAGCACATTAGTCTCAACTATGATTGTTCTCATTATATCCGTAAAAGTAAAACAACAGAAACGATTTCACTCTTATATATAGTGGGCCTTTATAAATTAGAATAACTCAGCACAACTTAGAAGTACTCCTTTGAACTGTCTGCACTCCTTAGATAACTTAAGAATTTTAACACCAAGTCATTACTTAGCTTTGATGATATTGTGTAAGCTAAATTGTAATAAATATGTTTCAGGATTTGTTTTCTTACTTTTTACCATCACAGCAACTATAACATCAAGATGTATTTTCGTGTTAATCATTCGTTCAAATCATATAATATTACATAAACATAAAGCTTAACGCACAAACAACAAATCACTATGACATGTTCAGTTAACCAAACAACGATAAATAGAGAAAAAACGAAAAAAAACAGGAGATTAAAGCAATGGTTCATTTGATTATTTTCGAGAATTAATGTCTGAGAAGAATATACGACTAAAATTTCATATTAATGAATTAGTTGATTGCAAATCGATCGGCTAATTTATCAAGAGCTATTGTCAATTGAAGATATTGAGCCATCGATGTAGCTGCACTAGATGTTCGTGTCGGAGAAGATGATGCATCTCGACTAGATAAACAAGAGAATTCTCTTTGTTTCTCGAAATATAAATAATTGTATTCCAAAAAATACCTGCGTTCTTTGACTTGATTCATTAGATCCCATTGATCTTTAATTAACATATAATAACATTGGGGTGCCTAGAGAAATATTTTAAATGCAGAAGAAGCACAAAAAAATCTTTATCATTTTCACCTTATTCTTAATTTCGAATAATTTGATTAGTTTAACACCATCAACATCCAAAAAAATTGGCATAAATCTAATCAGGAACAAGAAACATACAGATGAATAACTATTTAAAACATTTAATCTTACTTTTCTAATCCATTTTCAGCTAATAAACGTTGTGTATCGGTAATCGACAATTTTTCTAAATTTACTAATGAGATTGACATCGTTTCCGATTGCTTATCTATTCGAAATTGTGACATCAGATGAGCTAAGGCACCTTTAGGAGGACTTGTTCGTGTAGCTGTTGTATCGATTATTGTTGATGATTGTTGAGGTGGAGAAGCAGCTAATAATCAAGATAGTGTTAACAAAAACATCAATAAGATTTAGTTTGATAAAATATACGTTTTTTCACTGATGGTATTGTTGGTTTTCTTTCTGTTCGATTCATTGTTGCTTGCAGTTCACCAAGTGTTTCTGAATAAGCTGCTTCAAATGGTTTTTTTGCATAATTTATATACAATTTACTACCAAGAATAATACCAAGCCAACCGCTAAAGAAAATTCTATTTCTAATTGAAAACTTCCTAATTAAATTTATCTTACTCAGGTTTATAATTTGCTTGAAGAAGAAGTGGAATAATATGTTTCTTTCGCTGATATGCATACTCACATTCTATTCGAAAAGAAAACAACGTTCAAAAAATATCTCTTCCACAATTAAATTGCTTTCAAATCATATTTTAGAAAATCAAAACTGAAATATTTCCGATGTATATCTTTTGTACATACCCAATCGACAACTTGGTGAATCTTTATATTTTTCAGTTAAACACATGAGAAAAATTGTTGAACTTTCAATAGCATCTGACATGGCATCAAGTAAATTTCCGTGCATACTTTCAACATCAACTAAATAAATCAGAATAAAAAATTAGATAAATATTCTAAATTTTATTTTTCCTTCTCACTCCAAACATCATATCCATCAGCAGCTAATTGATCTTTGATTTGTTTTGATAGTTGTTGAACATCATGATTATATGAAATCATAATAGTTTTATTTCCTGTTGATGCTGATGATGAGGATGACGCTTTTGCGGTTGCAGTTGGACCACCCATTAATGTACATAAACAACCTGATGCTGTTCGTCTCAATTCATCATTTGATGATGTTTGCGCAATGGTTGTTAAAATTTGATTTAACTTTTGTTGATTATTATAAGCTTTTCGAACATTTTGATCAAAACATAAATTCCAAATAAGTGTACAAGCAGATATTTGTTCTTGACTATTTGTATGTTGTTGAAGCATATTTAATAAACTATCAATTAATTTTGTTTCAGAGAAAATCTAAATTGTCATAAAAAAAACACATCGAATATATTTCTCTCTCTTCTTACTTTATGTTTATTATCATTAGCAACAGATAATTTTGATAAACCTTTACATAATTCACGTGCTTCTAATCCATTCGAACGACGATCTGAAGTATTAACTGCTTCATGTAAAAGGCCAACAAGATAAGGAATTGATTCTAATTAAGATTAATAAAAAAAATTGAAAAAGAAAACTGTCAATAAAATTATGGGAAAACCTACCATTTGAATTTGTTAAATGAGCACGTTCATCTTCACGAATTATATATGCTAGAGTCAAATAAGATATTCCTTTAAGAAAAACGCTGCATGATACAGCGGTTGGAATTACACGAGTTAAAGCCTATTTTAGAAAAAACAAAAGCAATATTAAAACTTCAAAAAATTTCTTTTTTTTATTAACATACCTCGATACATAAACTACGTCTTAACTCATCAACTAAATCTGATACTTGTGCTATATTATGCATAATTGAAACAATCATTTCGAATAATTTTTTTATGGCCTAAACAAGAAAAACAATTACTTTTACTGAAAAAACTCTATTGAAGTGAACAAACATCATTGGAAGAAAAATGTTTTAAATAAATTTCATTATTTAAATTAGGAATAAACATTGAAAGAAATTGTGCATCAATAACAGCCTAGAAAATAAAGGATATAAGCTAGTTTTTGAAACATTTCAGAAGTATTCGAATGGTATTGGTGATCTGAAAAGAACTCGATTTCTATTTCAACGTTTTAATCTCTCAAATAGTAGTGATCTTGAGACAGCAGTGAAAGCTGTCAATTTGTCCGATACATACAAAACACATTGGATTTGTTTTGTCTGTATAATTCCACAAAGAATGAAGTATATAATAGGTAATATGCCAGCATGTTTCAGTTTTGAATACATTCGTATGGAAATGCTTAAATATTGGATAACATAATTCTAATGGAAATAGATAGAACAAAAACAAAATACTGGAATACACAAAAAAACAACTTTCTCATACTTGTATATTTCTTTTGAATTAATGTATCGATTAATTTTTGAAAATTTGTTGTACCATAACACGATGTATAGATTTTATCAAAATATTGGAAGATAGTCACTGTTTTATTTGTTTCATATTCCGATTCTTTCAATCGACTTAGTTCATCAAGTTTAGAATTTAGCTAAAAGAATGTCAAAAGAGAATGCCAATCAAAATATAATTCAACGTATCAATCAGCATTACTTCTATCATGTCGAATAATATACTAGTCGTCATATCTGAAAAATAATCTGTTTATGATCTTGAACTGAATCAGTCAATTAATATATTCAATAAATCACTGATACTTGATGAATCATCTTCTATCAAAAAAAAAGGAGATTCATCTCCTGTCATCTATAGGCGAAAATATCTTCATTAATTTAAATTACAGACTAATCTTTTATCCTTATTTATTGCTATATTTAAAATTATTTTGATACAAAATTTTTAGAAAAAAAACTAACACAGCAGTATTGTAATAAATACATAGTTTCGATCCAAGTTTTACCATGATTTGGATTATTGATATTTGTTGAGAAATTTCGATGTTTGAAAATAGTCTGTTCAAATGCTAAGACGTTTATTTCGCACCCAAGATCGTACAGCTTTTTATAATCGAGCACATATTATAGCAGCATCATTTCTTATTGGTACTACTTGTGTTGCTCTGTGTGGTCTCGGTCATCAATTATATAAAGCCAAAACTGAATATTTACCTGATATTCGTCGACGAGGTAAACAACGTCTTGAAGCAGCATTAGCCATACGACAAACTGAAGCCGAGCTTCTCGAACAACAGCGTCTGGCTGAAAAACAACTTGAAACAAATACAAAATTTCAATAAAATCAATTTAACACTTATGGCCAAAGAAAGCGAGAATAAAAACCAAGATTCCAATATAGAAAAGAACCAAAACGAAGATGAACATGGCCCATCAGCATCTAATGAAGATGTTACTTTTGATTATTCACCTATAAAATATGAATATCTCGATCATACAGCTGACATTCAAATTCATTCATGGGGAGATTCTATTGAAGAATCCTTTGAACAAGTTAGTTAAAGTCCTAGTCAATTTACAGAAATGTATTCACAAGAAAATCTTTAAAATAGAATCTTGAGGAGACAATGATTTTTGTCTTCACAATCCTATTGAACACGATTCTGCTCTTTTTTTTATATATGTTCAGAATTTGACTAACCCTTTCCTAAAACACTATTGTATATTCGTTGACGGTCTTTCTTCTTTTTCTCTCAATTCAAGAAAATTTGAATGTACACTCGATCGAAATTAAGAATATCTTCTACGTAAAGATTTCATCATAAAATGAAAAGCTATGTTTTTCAATTCTGGAAATTCATAATGAATCGTCAATGATAGTTTTCCATTGCCATTTGATTTTGTTTACCAATGCTATTTGAGAGAAGCAGATGTTTTTACAAAGTAATAATAAGAAAAACATGAATTTTCTACGAAAACTATGTTGCTGTTCGAAATTAAAAAGTTTTTTTTTAAATGTTTTGATATCGGTCGTTGCATGATTGGGAACAGACGAAAGTATTTTAATACTGTCTCGCAAGACAACATGTAAAAGTTGTGCCAATCTCAAGGGAATATACATAAATTTTTTTTTCTATTTATTTTTATCTTGAGAAAAACAAAAATAACTCAGACATATCAAGAATGCGATGTATCATTATGATTAAGCAATTTTTCCTGATTTTTTTCTTTTTTTTCTGATAAAACTGATAGAATCAAAAGATAATAACTTCAATTGCCCCCTCTGGACAAACCCGTTTATCATATTCCACAAAAAATCTCAAAATTAGATGTGACTACTAGGCTGCTTCATGGTTTCCTTCGCGTCAACGTGTAGCACACTGTTTGTTTGCGTTAAATTGAGCAAAACGAATGCGTGACATAAAATGTAATGAGTCTCACTGAGAATAAATTCTAGCCAGTCATTGTAAATAAAGAGAAAAGGAGATTTCTGGATTAGACTATTGAAAATGATGAAAAAATTACTAATGCATCATTACGAAGAGAATAAAAAACTTAGCATAGCATTTTTAGTTAATAGAATTTAAAATTTTTTACAAATAGAATTATTTATATGTCAGTAGAATGCGCATATAATGAATCAACATTTTTGAATATCTTATTCATTCTTTTATAAATAGACGTTCTAGTCAGATATTTTTATATAGAATTGAACAATGTACTTAAAGCAAATGTGTTTTTTGCATGTCATAGTTCTCATGAAGCCATAAAAATCATCATTCATTATTTTTATCGAGCTATTTACTAAAAACAAGTAAAATTCACTTTGAGTACAATAATATTTTCCATAGAAATGTTTTCCTTGCAATAGAAAAAACGATTAATGTGAATAAGACTATTTTCCATTTTCAGAATAATTTAATTATCTCTATTACCATCAAATGAGAGACGGATTCTGATACTATTTTAAGAGCTTATTTTGCGATGATTGTCGATCGATTTCCCAATGGACATCTATATCTTTCTACAGAAATATCCAAAATACCTATATACCATTCACATACGGGAGTAGAGAGGCCGTTTAAAAAATCGATTGAAAACTATTGTGCAATAACCTATTGGAATATTATCAAGAGTTGCCTCTCACTTGATCCCAATAGAAGCAACGGAAATATTCTGAGGGATAAAGAATGATTCTTTCGATTGTTTCATCTTTATTTTCCAGTTCTTTGTCTTCGTAAGAGAAAGTCTTTGTTTCATTAACAATATATCAATACGTTGTTTCAAAGAAGAGTTTGATCGGTGGCACGTAAAAGTGTTTATTAAAGAAAAAATAACAAACTTCTCTCCAGAGATTTCATTGTGAAACAGACATATTGAATGACGTATATTCATAATACGTATTATGTATGAAACAAATAAATATTGTAAGGCTTTTTGGTTTGCTTACTCTGAACATCCTTTTCAAGGATTTCCACTTCCATGCATCTTTATATCTCATTTCCTAATTGATAACTCTTGTCTACTAAGGAAATGAATTTGAACAATGCTTATAAAAGAAATATTCGATTTGACATTAAAAAAAGCATGTTGTTCATAACATAAAAATAATTGAGATATTTGCAATTCATAAGTAATCGAGCTGTCATCCTTGTTAATCATAACCTGGTAAAATGTCGATCGATCTGATACGTTGTAGAAATGCTCCTTTTTGTTTTGAAAATCTTATTTATTCACAAAGAAATATGACTGTATTATTTTGTATGTCATAAGAAATCTTATTAAAACATATATATATTTTAGGCAGCAATGGGTATGTTTGCATATATGACTGATACTGATCTTATTGAAAACCGGGATATGAAACAGATTGATATTCGAGCTGATGGAGATTTACAAAATTTATTATTTAAATTTTTATGTGAATGGCTTGAAGTTTATGGAACGGAAGATTATTTTATACCTAGAAAAATTGAAATCAATCTATTTGATCGAAATGAATTACGCATAATTGCTCGCGGTTACGGTGAACTATTTGATTTATCACGGCATACACAAGGAACTGAAGTCAAAGCAATCACTTATTCAAATATGCAAATACATGAAGAAACATCAACACATGATATCTATGTCATTGTTGATATTTAATAATGTGTGTATGTGTGTATGAATAGTTTATTTTGTTAGTCTCAGATCGTTTTATTTCTCTTTGCTGTATTCATTCACATTCATACGTGCGAATCTTCGATTTTGAATCACCATTCATTTCCCTCGTGATACACCATATTACTTTTCCTTTTTTTTGTAGTTGTTTTTTTTTTGTTATTATTATAACTATTACCATTACACACCATGAAACAAAATAGATGACGATTGAATCAAAAATTCTACCAAGATATACCTGCAAGTATGAGCTATGAAGTATGTAGCAATGATGAAGAATAAGTGCGGTGTGTACAAAAAAGAAAAAGAAGTAGAGAAGAACTTATATTTATATCTATCTATATATATATTTCTACATTGTTAGATAGTTACGTTTACCTAACTCTTTATTCTTCAGAACCACACTCCCTAGAATCACTACAACTCTTCTCTTCCAATATAACTTCTCTTAGGTCTCTTGACCAATAGAGAGATAACATAAAGAAGAAGAGGTAGTGGTCGCAGATAGCGCCACTACCTAACATACATATAAAAACAAACAGACTAGCTATAGGAAAAGAAGAAGAATCTATCATATTTACAAGTAAAGAAAGAGACAAGTCGTTTTTCATATATGTGACTGTGATGATGGGATTTTTTCCGATGATAATCATCGTCACTCGTTCTCGTCGTCCGTAATAGAACAAAGAATAAGAAAGAGTAGAGAAAAATCTCGTTCTCGCTCTCTTGCTTTCCGAAAAAAAACTTATCTACTATCTCTTTCTATTTGTTCATAGATTCCTTGAAGGGCGCTGCAACGAGCGGTTTTTTCTTCTCTCTCTCTCTCTCTCTCTCTCGTTGTCTCTCTGCTAACATAGAAGTATAGGCGGATGTTTGTTTGGGCTATGATGATATCGATTTTCCACGAGCGAATGTCATTTCTTCTTCTCTTCTATTACTTTTTGTCGTTGGATGTTTTTTCTCTAGAGTTGATACTGTAAATAGTTTCTTAAGACCAACTGTACTTTTATTCAGACTGACAAGAACAACAGTAAAAATAACAACGACAACGACAGATAATAGGACGATGTTGCACTGATTAAAATTACACGATTCGTTTTTTTCTCTCTCGCTCAAAACAATATTTATTGGCTGTTTTCTTTTCTTTTATTTCTTCGAGCGTCGTGAAGGTTATTAATATTATCTACGATTAGTTTCTTTTTTGTCTCTATCGAAAATACTATTCAATTGACAACGACAAAATGATGAATGAAAAGAATAATGGAATCTCTGGACAGGTAACTATTTATCTTTAAAGTTAAAGACTGTAATCAGTTTTTGTCTCAATTTAAGTTAACGATTTGCATGCTTGCTCATAAACTTCTCTTCTTTTTTTCTCTCCTTTTTGTGTTCATAGTTTATTAGAATCTCGTGTGTTCATGCTTACAGTTGTCATCACCAATCCTCATGTGTAACGAGTTCGTACAGCGGAAGAAAAAACTGGAACTTATTTTTCTTACATCGTTTCCTCTTGGTAGATTTCGGAATTGTAGATTAACTGGTTAATTTAACACAGTATGAATGTATCGAAATGTATTTCCGATAAATAATTTATTTCTATATAGACCTCCTCCTTTTAATTCATGTTCTATTAAAAGAGTAATTTATTTAGTGTTCTTTTTCAGTACAACGATTCATTTAGATAAGCTATAGGCCACGATGACAAAGATTTCATTAGGGAGTATAATCAATTACTCTTCACATTCGTTAATTTCAATCCTTTGTCAGAAAATCACATTGGGAGCACTCGAATGCGAAAATGTAACTAATTTATTGAAATTTTACAAGCCATCATGTATAAAATATATCATGATAAAATATTTCACAAAAGAATGACGAAAATTCAGGAAAATTTAATATTGATAATAATTCAACTGTAGATTATTGTTATTATATTGCATAAAAAACAAAAGATATTTGTCAGAACTAAAGGAAATCCTCTGAGGATACGTTATTGTCTATATGATTAAAGTTCTTTTCTACTATGTAAGCAGAACAAATATGCCACT
This sequence comes from Rotaria magnacalcarata, assembly GCA_900239745.1. Lineage (NCBI taxonomy): Eukaryota > Metazoa > Rotifera > Eurotatoria > Philodinida > Philodinidae > Rotaria > Rotaria magnacalcarata. The sequence continues at coordinate 101,518 of OENM01000046.1, forward strand.
TTGTGTCTTCATTGAAATATATATATATATGAATTCTAGAAATAGCATAAGTGGTTCGGCGACTGAGATGATTAGATTTCCACAGATTTGATATACTCTTAGTCATAAATTAATTTCGATATTTAATTGAAAAAATATATATGTATATTAGTAATGTGTAGAAAATGTTTTAGGCTCTATCTATTTTTCTCCTATAAACATAGCAGAAATCTGATAAGAGAAGCTAGACGACACAACCAGTTTAGTCGATAATAGCTGATGAAAAAAAAAACGATAATTTAATTAAGACCTGTAAAATACTCGTTGACATATTATTTCTATCGACAAATCGAAATTGTTGATATATATATATATATATATAACCATGAATGTTTCCATAAGTGACGTATTCATTAAGAATAAAAAATAATATCATTAATTTAATGGTGTATAAATCTTTCATGTAATGTATATGATATGTACTCTATAGGTTAAATTTTGTAGTTTGTCTAGTTCAATCGAAATTAAGGTAAGTATATTTTTAGTTTCTGTCTCCAATAGAATGATTGATGTTACTATAGACGGCTGTTCAGTGTGGCAATGATAAGCAGTACCTCCATTGATACTCTTCGTTCGATTAGTTGTGTATAAAATGCATTAAGATAACAAACAAAGAAGGCAAGAATATTTCGAATAGATGTTACGAATGGAAGAACATCTTGTAGAGGAAGCACACATTTAGGATTTTCCTGGAAAAAAAAGTTCAGTAGAATCATTTTTGAAATAAAGAATAGTTCCGTAATATACAATGACTATTAAACTGTTTTTTTCTTTGCTATGAGTAGTTCTGTACCAGATTAATAAAAAATCTAAAGAGTGAAAACACCTGAATTTTATTGATGAAACTATGTTTATTGTAGTAATCTTGAAGCATATTACAAGGTATTAACGAAATCATTTTTTAATTGAATCTCGATCTAAAACTTTATTCCTAGATACATTCAATTAGTCTTAGAAAATTTTATAAATTTGAACTTCTGGACGAACTTGATTTTTCTAGTCGCCTTGTGAATAATGATAAGTTTCTTTTTTTCAAAATTAAATAGATAGAATAAAAAATGATTCATTGTGAGCAAGCCTTCGAGATTACCATCCCTCATCAATGTTCAGCGCACATCCTAAAAGTCTATTTGATCCCTCAAGGTTTGAAATTGTATACTAAGTATTATTATTCTTTTGACTTTTGATCAGTCTTAATATAGGTTACATCTTAGCGTGAAAAGAAACTCAGTATTAGCTGATTGGCTTAGTCTGTCTGACAGATTCTTTTCCCATGATTTTACATCAATCAAATATAAACATCGCTACAAATTCTTTATATAATCTATAATAAATGTGTAGTACCAAAAGTTAAATATACTCCAACATATTGCTTAAGACTTATACGTAATATGAATATCTAAATACAATGATGACAAAAACTGTTGTGATAAATTACACAGAAAATAGCGATGGCCTATGGTTTTTGCTTAAACGATATCGATACGCTAACGAAAATGTAGAGGCCGCATAGAACATCAGTTGTATCTATCAATTTTAAGTGTTTTTCTTAGTGAAAGATAATCAGTCCGTATAATGCATAGAGAAGAAAAATAGAAGCATGTAACGGCCTATTTTTGGCTTGGGCATTTATTACGTGTATATGTCATCGATACATTCTTGGTACTTCTCTATATAGAATACCTTAATGACAGAAATAGAGATACAGTAGGCTCATAGGCAGCGGAGCCATTAGACTTGGGGAGGCTCAGATATTTGAAAAGAATACAGATTTCGTCGTGATTTACTTAACTTACAATATATTAGGAAATCTGTTTCATGAATATTGTAAATTATTGCATTTATAGTTAACAAATCTCACTTCGACGGCTACGGCTCAGATATGCTTCAGTGTTATAAATGAAATAAAGACACCTACGATCAATAATGACACAACAACACTTTAATCATGCCTTTATTTCTCATATTCATTAAGGGAAACTAGATCAGTTAGACATAAAGAGCATTTGTTCTGAGTGGATTGCAGAAAAACTAGAGAAAAGACGTTACTGGGTATGTACAATAGTTTTTGTACTTATGATGTTTGCTTTAGTCAAAGTTTAAGATTTTTTTATGCTTATGTTGATAAGGAAATAAAAATTTTGATAGTATAATCCCTAGTCGAGAATCACCTCATGAATCCCCAGGCAGTCTCTGTCGTGAGTCCTCGACGAGTTAAGAAAAATTTGAAAACGTTCTACCGAGACTATCAAAAACCTACGTAAAAATTCGAAAGTATCTTCGAAAATTCGTAAGGGATTTCTAAAAAATGACTGGAAAGTGCCATAGAAATCTCGACAAGTGAACAGAGAGTTTCTTGGAATTTTTCAGACGCTCTCCACTCAGTTTTCAGAAATCTTTTACAAATTTTCGAAGACACTTTCGGATTTTTACGTAGATTTTTGATAGTCTCGATAGAAATTTTTCATATTTTTCTTAACTCCTCGGGAACTCATGACAGACCCTTCTAAAAAATCCAAAATTGGTGGGGATTCTGGGGATGCGTTAAGTGATTCTTGACTTGGAACAGAATTTTCGATTGTTCTGCAGTCATATAAATGGATCAATACAGAAAACTTTTTCAATCAAAGTTGTGACAACGAATTTTAAAAGTCTATCTTCTCTCCAAGTGTCGACTTTTTATCGTTTGTTGAAAAAAATTTGAGCCTTGCCTAAATTCAAAACGTTCCGCCGCCTATGAGTAGGCTACTATGAAGTTATTCAAAGGTATGAATAATTCATATTAACAGAAATTTTCTAGCCTAAAACATAAATTCGCTAGCAATGAAGACAAGCCTATCAGGAGAGTATTAATTAAGATCAAGCATGGATAAGCAGAGGATTATAATATTTCTGCAGAGTATTTACTAATCTTCGCCATTACAAATCATTTTATCAAAAGATGTCGTTAGATTAAGGGCACAGGTTGTCGCTACTACAAGAAAAAGAGTTATAAAGCTTATACAATTTATTTTAAACAGCGATATATAATACAGAATATTATTAGGAATAGTTTCTATTATAATATGTGAAGCTAAGAGTCTCAAAAATTCTATCAATCAACTTGAATATTACAATGACCAACCCTCTTCTGTATGAGCACTTCAAAAAAATAAGTTTTCACTGTCATAAGAAAAAACTCGTTCTGTTGACGAGAACAATACAACGCTCAAGAAAAGTGTTTCCTTAATAATTCATCTTCTTATTTGTTCAAATTAAATTCTTAAATTACTCATCTTGAAGAAACGAAGGCAAACAATTCATTTCTATCGTTATTTATTTACTTATTTCACAAATAAATTATTTAAACATGCCACTGAAACTATACATTATTAATTGAAATAGCTAAATCTTACTTTGAATAGTTCAGATATTCTTGATCGAACAATTCGTAATGCTGATTAACTAATAAATCATTTTCCGAACTATTGTATAGTATACAAGAGTAATAACTTCCCATCAATTATTCTTTTTTGTGGTTGTTGTTGTTTGGTTTGATTGTATTCTGGCAATATGATTATATTATTGCCTATTTTTAGTAATTTAGTATGTTTCAGTGAACATCGTATTTTTTTTGGAATAGAACAAAAGTCGATCATATGAACCTTTTGTAAAAATCAGGCGAAGAAAAACGTGCTTCTAGCGTTTTGTTTTAGCTTTACACTATTAAAAAAAAAGTGGCGTAAAAGTAATTGAACAAAAGTGTTAAGGTTTTTTTTATGAACATCTAAATAGAACTGTTATACCAACTAATCTGTTGATTTCTTCTTTTAAATGCACATTTTATACCGGATGTTCAACAGATGGTAAAAAAAAAACATTTATAAAAACTACACAGGAATATATTTCTAAAAGCAAATTGAAGTGAAAGAAAACATATATGATCTAGTATCATAAATCGTTTTTTGACTATTAAAATAACACTTACTTGATTAAAAGCAACTTATTTGATACAATTGATACAATGTATACCTTTTTTTTATACCGCTATGTGATTGTTATTGTCTGATGAAAACCAGCACCACTAATATATTCTCTGTTTTTCATTCTATCAATTTTCTCACTTGATCATACTGGAAAATAACTTTACACAAAGATTGATATATCGTATTAGATTATGTACCAATAATAACGAATTTCATTTGATTGAGAAAAATAATATATTTAAAAAAAATAGAATGCCTAGTTGTATAAGTGGTTTTTTATCTGGTCTATGTCTAATGACGACAAAGGTAAGTTAATAAAAAGAAAATAGAATTTTAATTTTTAATCGTCCAAAATTAGATTTCTATCATGTTGTATTTGACCTTATGTCAAAGTTCTTGTGTACTCCTCTAAGACTTGCCATGAAAAAGACAATACACAAGAAAGAAATCAATATATTAATATAAATGTATGTTAAATAGTTTTATGTTCATTTTTTATTGTATGAAATCAAAAAAAAAAATAATTAAAAATAATAATGTTCAATATTTTTGACAGTATCGTTCGATAAAAGGTGTTCAGGTAAAAGAACTTCTTATGAACTATGTTTAAAGGCAACAAGAAGTTTTTCCATTCGAGTTTATTCATATAGCAATGAAGCTTACATTTTCTTTACAAAAAAAGTATCTTATTATAATAAAAACCAGATCGATTTAATTGATCTAATTCCATCACAATATATATTTTTCTTCAATACGTCTTTTCAATATTGACTGATTTCTCGAGACGATTTTATATTCATCTTAGTCCTACTTATGTTTTCGACGTAGACTGATTATATAAAATCCATCAATGTGAATAATAGCAAATATACAATTAGTTTCTTCGGTGTTTTTTCTTTACATTTTTTGCCTTTCACGAGTAATTATTTCGGTAAACTATCTAAATAATAAAATAAGACTAATAGTCATACAGAACAATAACTTGTGAAGTACACAAGATCAATTAAATCGACCTTTAGTTTTCTTGCTTTACTTTTTTCTTGAGATCTTCTCTGTCATTTTAATACCCGGACAATCAAAGTTGGAAACTTGATGAAGCTTTTGAACGTTAGATTGTCGTTGTCTATCAAACGTAAGCTCATCGATCAGAGAACATCTGACGGAAAAAATGTGTTGGAAACTTCTTCCTTTTCATGTTTGACAACTTGGGAGAAAGGAAAATTGCTAAAACCGTTTCTTTTTTATGCGCGAATTCCAATAAGTTGTCTTTCTCAAATCCTCTTCCTATTTTTTCTCTCTCTCTCTCTCTCACCAGAGCTAAGAACAGTCAGCAGCTGCTGCTAGTTGAATGCAAGTCTAGTCAAAACGAGTCAAGCATTTATTTTATTTTCAACCATCTTCTGTAATGCACTAGCAATACTTGTCTGGCGACGTTATGTGTCCTTCGTTTTCTCCCTCTCTCTCTGCTCTGTTACGCGTCTCCTATATCATTAATGCAACTTACAAGCGAGAACCATCAACCTCGATCTACATGTGTGCAGTAAAAAAAACACAAGAAAGAAAGAAAATTGACTATAGTTAGGATTCTAATACAGCGAACGACGGAAAGCCTAAGACAGGAAGAATAGAAAGGAAAAAAGTGACAACATCACGCATGTCAAGGATGAAATGCCGATGGTTTGCCTGAAAATTATGGCGAATGAGAGATAAAACAAGTGAGAGACGAAGCTACATCATTTTCTGTTGGTAGTTTTTGTCGTCGACGTTGTTCTTCCCATTTATTATCTTCTTCGATCCTATTTTTTTTTCGTTGTCATCGTTCCGTTTCGACGGTGACGATTGACGATGTATGCAACTTCGTAAATATAATTTATTTTTAAAACGATGTCAGTCATTCATTGATTTCTCTCTATATATAATTTTTCAATATTCATATATAAATTTAATCCTTAATCGTTTCGTTTGAATCCTTAATCATCATTTTCATTCTTATCAAAATATGGCAAGTATGGCTCGTTATAAAGTGAGTTTCATTATATCTACATTTAATGTACTAGATTTTTTTCATAAATTTATCTTATGACAAAAAAAAATAACAATTATTATTTATTTATCTACGTACTAATATTAAACAAATGTATAAATAATCAAAGAAATAACTAAAATACATACAATATATCATATAAGATAAATATTTTCTGACCTAATAAAGATTTCATCTGTTGTATCATAAACTATAACTAATAGTATTGCTTATTTGATAAAATCACATTGATTTAGCGATGAAAGCACTCTTTAGAATTTCTCATAGATACGATAAACTATTAGTAATTATATAAAGAAAAAGTGGAATTTGATCAAGTTTAATATCATTCATCGCTCTATTATCACCCTTGCATTGTTATTTGACAAAAACTGATGTGATTATTTTCCAGATAATACACAAGAAACTGTATGTAATTATAGTAAAATGTCGTTTCTCATTCTTCCGTTGAATAAATGATAAGAAACAGATTTTTATTTAATTTTCATAGAGCTTCTCTGGTTTTCTTCATACTTTTGTCCATTTTCAAAGACAGTCTAATAAACGTCATTTTCTTTTTCTTTTTCTTGTATTGTTGAATGACTTCCGTCAATAGTTGCATATTCATTGTAGTTCGAATCGATTTTCTTTTTCTTTTTTTTCCTCGATTTTCTACTTCTTTTTCTTCTATTAGTTGTTCTTATGATTATGATTATTATTATTATTATTGTTGTTGTTAATTTTCTTATAATAAAAAAAAAATCTTAATGTTCGCACCACAGCAAACACAAAAACCGACAGAACAAGATGATGCGGCTGTTGTACAATGTTGTTCCTTTTGTGTGGTGAGACTATCGAACTAAAACATAGATTTTAATACTGATAAACTAAAATTAAATTAAATTTCTCCAAATTCTTTTGTCTAAATATAATATTTGTTTCATTGTTTTATCTAATAGGAATTAGTTGGTGGTACCGGTAAAAAACAAAACTGGAAAGGGTTAAGCATCGCATTTATTGTCATTGCCATTGTTTGTCTATTTATTGCTGCTGCTATTTTTCTAACAACATCGCGTAAGTTTTCAAGAATCAATTTTTATAAGACGACAAGAATAAGAAAAAAATCTCCTTTTATAGGTCAGCCTACATCTCAACGTCAACTTATTCCATTGAGTGAACAAGATATATTTAATATTAAAATACCACAACCGTAAGTGTATTATACTTTTTTCATATCACTAATTGATCTATTATATAAATAAACTGCTAGATGGAATGGAACATGGATATCGGATACAGCTTTTTCTTATATGGATAAAAATGATTCAATATGGATTTATAACTGTGATACATTAAACGGGGAATTACTGTTTAAAAGAAATGTTATTCAACAAGAAAGTATTGGAAATGGAATCGTTTCACCATCAGCTCGTTATATTCTTGTACCTATAAGAAAAGAAAAAGTAATAATAATAATAATAATAATAATAATAGTAATAATAATAAAGGAGATGAGTTCTATTCAAGTTTTATAATCGAAGCAAATTATTCTAATTTTTTCTTTATTGATTAGGATCATCGATATTATACTGAGCATCAATATGTTTTATATGAGAAGTCAAAAAAAATCGCACCCATTGGACTTCCAGATGGACAAATCGCACCTTTAGCGGCTGTTTTATATTCGAATTCGGATAATTATTTCGTAAGTTATTTAAATATGAACATATCCATATAATTTGTTGCGAATTCTTTAGACTTTTATTCATAACTTTGATATTTACATGTATGATATTGCACGAGTAACAACTAATAGAATTACTCACGATGGAAGTCGGGAAAAAATGCATAATGGTCTGATCGAATGGGTTTATGAATGTAAGAGTTTTCTTATTAATAAAAACAAAAGGCAATTTCTTTTGAAAAAAATATGAAACATGATAGCGCATTAATTATCTATATTGGAAAGAGATATTTGGTCTAAATATAGTGTTCATTGAGAAAATAAATTAGACATCAATCATTAAGTCACAGATTTCATTTATTAATGGATCACCAACGTAGTCTTATATTATTTCATAAAATCTAAAGTTACTCGATATTTTCATTTTTTTTCATATTATTTTGAATAATAGAAGTTTTCCACCAAAACAAAAACAAAATTCTAATTTTATCTCATTTTGAGATATCGTTCTCAACAATCTAGAAGTCAAGAATGTTCTACGTTTTTTTTTGCTGCAAACTATTTATTGAAGATCATTATCTAGAAAAGAAAACAGGTACTTTAGATGTTTCTTCGTTCTCATAAAAGAGTACTCGATCCTTAAATTCAAAATATCACGGAAAATATTTACTTATATTGCACTCACACGACGAGAAACCCTCTAGCTGGTAATTTGTCTCCGAGTTCAGACGATGTGCATTAAATACTTTCCTAAAAACCAATTAATTTCCGGGAAAGAACTCGAGCGTTTAGTTCATGGTTACGGAAGTAGTGCATTTTATCATAGGTTTTAGCACAATACCATAGTTACCCTGAGAAATATCAAGAAACTGATTCTCGAACTTCAACTTCAAAATTACCATAGAGAAAAAACCTTCAGAATATAATATATTGTCGACGAGTTTTAGATCTGGTTGTTGTTCGTATCCTTTGATGCGTCTATGATAAAGTTGTGTCGTTAACATCGCTTACATACATCGCCAAATTCAATGTTTCTTTCTTATCGAAAAACAGGAAACAATGAGAATAACTGAAGCTTTGACCGTAAACAATTTCCGCCAAAAATTATCCCTATACAAAATTATAGTCGAATTTTAAAAATAAGCTTACCCTTATGCTTCTGTAAGAAAGAGACCGAATTAACTTACAATATACTCTTAAAATATAGTGTATTCAAAGTGATAAGCCATATGCAGACATCTATTCCAGATATATTCATCATTTTTTTAGAATCTACATAATGTAAATTGTTGTGAATCAAAAACAATCAATCAATCAATTCGAGGAATATATTACCCTAGACATATATCATCAAATTACTAGTTAAGACTACAAATTTCTCTTAAAAATAAAGAGTCCCAATAATTAAGAAACCGGACCCATAAAAATCCATTGAATGTAGCTAATTATATACGCGATCCTATCTCAAATACTTAATTTCATAGCAGAAGTATTTCTAGAGAAAAGTAGCTGTTGTAAAATTGAATTATTTTGCAAAAAATGCCAACCCTTCATTTTCTTAGATGAAATGTTCAATCAAAATGTTCTTCTTTTCTGGTCACCGAATGATCGCTATTTGGCTTATATTAAAATAGATTTACGAGATGTTCCAAAAGCTAACTTTCTTAAATATGATTTATCCCTTGATACTAATGATCGATATTCAATCCCATATCCAAAATTTGGCGATCCACTTCCATTACTCGATGTGTACATCTATAATATTCGAACCGGAAAAACTATACGTGTACCACGTCCAAACGAATACGAAAAATTGTAAGAAAAAAATGATTTTTTTATTTTATTCATTCTTATTCAATCTACTTTTAGACAATCTGATTTATATATTTATCATGTTGTTTGGTATTGTGATACATGTGTATCGATTGTTTATGGTAATCGAGCACAAAATTCTAGTATAATACAATTATATGAAATTCAACCAATAAATACTGATAATGATAGAATTGTATTTAAGTCACGTTATATTGAAGAAACACGGAAAGGAGCGTTATTACCGCGTTTCCTAAAACCATTTTTTTCGCCATTGGGTATCTATGGTTTTATTATAAGATTTGATCCATTAAATGTCGATAAAATAACACAAAAAGCCTATCCGTATATTGTTCGAATACATTTCAATCAAACAGTACGTTCAGAATATTCTTCAATAATAAACGGATTGTCATTAATTTTGCTTCTCTTTTATGATTTGTTTTTAGCATCCACAAATTGATGCAACACTATCATTAGATATATGTGTTGATGAAATCATCTATGTTGATAACTCTGATCAAATATATTTTACTGCTTCAAGACAAAATAATACACTAGAACGGCAAGTTTATCGGTAAGAAAAAGAATTATCTTTTTTTAAAATTACTGTGATTGAATGAGTTAATAGATGGAATTATATGGCTGATCAAATTGATTCTAAATGTTTATCATGTCATGATGCTAATGAAACATGTGGTTACGCGAATGCAAAATTTAGTCGTGGTAATGGTAGTTATTACATTCTTGAATGTTATGGACCATCAATTCCATATTCGACATTGTACTCTGGAACACAACAACTAGGTAAAGAATTCTTTACATAATTTTGTTAAATTTTAGTTCTCTTTATTTTGCAGCTCCTATCAATGAAAATGCACCATTTCGAGAATGGATTGACAAACGATTGATGCCTTATGTGGAATATTTTACAGTACCATTAGATAAAAAGAATACGGGTAAAGAAAAACAAAAACAAAGGATTCAAATCAAATAATTATTTCATATTTTGAATAATTCTTAGTCGGTCATGGAATGATTATTTTACCTCCAAATTATAATCCAAATGTTACCATTGCATCATATCCTGTTATTATATCTATGTACGATTTTGAGAAACACCTAAAATGAATTGTTCTTCTATCTCATCTGTTCTTTAGAAACGATCAACTGTATGATCAGAGAGTGACAAAAAAGTATATGCTACCATTAGTAGAGTATGTTGATAAAGGTTTTTTCGTAACAACAAAGGACAAACACAAGCAATTATTTATTTAGATTCGCTCATGTTACACAAGATAACATTAGCATTGTATTGTTTGATGCTCATGGTAGTACTGGGCAAGATGAGAATTATTTAAAAAATATTGAATCAAGTTGGATTCAAAGTCAATATGATGATTATATAAAAGTAGCAAGGTAAAAATAATACAAAGAGAAACATTTTGATTGAAATGATTTAATTTAGACATTTGAAAGAACATGAAAAACGATTTAGTGAAACATTAAATGCAACACGATTTGGACTGAAAGCAAGAGTAAGTTCTATTTTATTTTTAATCGTCAAAAAAAAACGCTTGTTGTTAAAAAAATGTGTACTTAGTTAAAAACAAATTTTTTGAATTTTTATTTCAAATTAACAGAAAGTAAATTTTTTCTTGTAAACTACTTGTTAGGGACCTGCTGCTGTTGTTGCATTAAAATTACTAGAAAAACCAAATACAGGCAAAGAAGAATACATTTGTGCATTTCTTGAATCACCTGTTCATGATTTATCTCATTATCGTAAGAATTCAAATTTTTTTACATTAATCATATTCAAAATTGAAACAAATTTCTAGAAGCTGTCTATACTCAACGCATCAATGGATTGGAGAAAAATGCTAAATCTTCAGTAGGAACAAAATTCAAATGTTGATCTAATTTTTTCTATTGTTTTTTTTTCATTTTACAGCCTCATCGATATAATATTAGAAATAAAAGTGTAGCTATTGTTCATGGAACAGCTGATGGTAATATCAATAAAATATTTCGACTGAAATTACAAACTTAAACATTGTATTCCTCTTTTTTTGTTTTTACAGAAGATGTTCATTTTAAACATTCAGCAACACTAGCTAAAACATTCATTGAAACAAGTGCCAATTTTCAATTCAAGGTAAAATAATGTGTTATTTCAAAATCAACTACGAAGAACTTTAATTTCATTAAAGGTTTATCCTGATGCTGATCATGATTTTGAGAAAAATTCAATGTTGCATGATGATTATTATCATTTCCAACGTCAATTTTTTCAAGAATGTCTAGGTGGTCGTGTTAATAAAGAGCGAAAACCAGTCATACCAGAAGAATACGATTAATTAAAGTAAATAGACAAATTATCGTTTGTTCCTTCATTTATAAACCCGGTGTATACACCGGAGAAAAAAAAAGACATCATTTATTTTAATTTGTATAAAAATTTTATCGTTCTTATTTACATGTATTCAATGTATTTTGTTCAGCTCAAATTGTTTTTATAAGAGCTTATGACCTTAATTGTAAATTTCGTTTATTGGTTGTTTTTGGTGTTTGATTTCCCAATGAAAACAAAAAAAAAATCACAATAACAGAAAGTTGTGCTGATAGATATTAACCGAATGAATTTGAATCAAATATCCACTGCCGATGAACGCATATTAAGCAAATGAGAAGTAAAACGTTTCAATGGCCAAATCTAAATAAACACATTGAAACTAAATGAGTTGTTTTTGACATGTACTGTCTTTTTGTCTGTTAATTATTTACTCGTGCTAATGTACGACCTTCGATTAAACCGATTGGCAAAATTTTTATTTCTTGATGATTATCATTTGTTAATAATTCAATAGCAATACTTCCTTTAGGAATCTGTAAAAGAAATGATTGGTAGAATAGATAATGAAATATGTAGAAAATGTTTACTTGAACGAATTTAATTCTTTTATTTACTGGTCGAATGTTAACACTTTCATCTTGAAAAGCGATAACATGACCAACTATTGTCTGTTGATGATTTTCAGGTGATTTGGCGCATATTAAATTGTTTCTATACTAAAGCAAAATAAATATGATGTAAGAACAGAACTTATTTTCATTTTTTGAAATTAAAACAAAACTCTTCCATATGATTCCGATTTCATAGAAGATTTCGATTAGTCAAGAATACAATGACAATGGCTTCGTAAGATATTCGTGTCCTTATGAAAAAAAAGCTTGTTAATGAAAATCTTTTGAGACTCAAAAGCCCTACAGTCATCATGACATCAGTACTTTTATAGGATAGCACCGAATAAACATTGTGAAAATTCTTAGTAGGAAAATAATTGTTTCTCAACTATAAATTATAATCAGAGAATGTGTTTATACGTATATTTCTATATTTGAAAGAGAATCTTTATTTTATTTTGTACTTTTTGCAATTTCCTTGTTATGACTCCTTTTGTTCTTCGACATAGGTGTTTTGTTAGTACAGCAGATTCTATGCTTCGTTATGCATCTTAATAAACAAAGAATACTCATATTCATTGTTGTCAAAAGTTAAAATAACATATCAGTTCATGCTTTTTATGTTAGCTATCGAAGAATGATAGGAAAACAATCGATTAATAGCCATTATTCTTGATATCTACCGTATACTTGTGTCTATCTGAGAAAATATTAGCAGTTATTTTATTTGAAACATTGAAAAAAAACTACTGTAGTTAGTCAAGTTTGAAGAAAGACTTCAGCATAGCGGGAGCCCTGACCGGATGGGGTACGTCTCTGACTCGTAATAAGAGCGTACGAGGTTCGATTCCTCCTCCCGCACAAAGCACACGGTCTTAAAAACATATTGTACAAGCTTACTGGCTTTAATCTTGCCGTACAAGCAATCTGGTTAGACACATCGTATATTATCTTGGTGGAATGTATCTGCACGTTGGAAGGTCGTGTTTAAATGTTTCGTTGAATGGCCACATAAAACATGCATTATATTCCATGCTTTGCTCCGCTATGCTTATGCTTGCTTTTCTCTCTTTGTGCAACTTGTTAATTGTAAGCTACACTGTCACTTTAGGACCGACATGGTCAGAGGGTTTAATTTCGCATAATAAAAAAAAAAAAAAGAAAGACTTCAGCATATGCTACAGCTGCCAAATAATTGTTTTCTATGATCTCTCAGGGCCTGTTCCGGTTGCTAATGAATTATAAGACATTATTTTAATGCTCTTTGTCTATAAAAACATNTTCATGCTTTTTATGTTAGCTATCGAAGAATGATAGGAAAACAATCGATTAATAGCCATTATTCTTGATATCTACCATATACTTGTGTCTATCTGAGAAAATATTAGCAGTTATTTTATTTGAAACGTTAAAAAAAACTACTGTAGTTAGTCAAGTTTAAAGAAAGACTTCAGCATATGCTACAGCTGCCAAATAATTGTTTTCTATGATCTCTCAGGGCCTGTTCCGGTTGCTAATGAATTATAAGACATTATTTTAATGCTCTTTGTCTATAAAAACATGCTTAACCATTTCCGGCCCGCTGTTTGGAAATTGCCGTACCCCCCTAGGGGAAAATGTTGCCATATGGCAACACCCGACCGGAAAGGGTTAATGACCTTTGAAGTTTAACCTAGATGAAGAGAAATGAGTACAACAGCGCGAATCATCAAACTCATTATCTATTTTCGGTAAGGATAATGCAGTGGCGGATCCAGAAAATCTGTTACGGGATGGTGCTCCTGGCCAAAAAACGGTTTTTCAAGTCTAGTTGAGACAGAACGACTATTTTCTGTTTCATTTCTGCTGGAGAAAATCAAAAAAGTTTCTTAAGGGGAGTGGCGATGGCCCGGTAGCCTAACTGGTAGATCCGCCACTGGCATAATGCGAATATCAACGAGCGTAAAAATAACCTTCACTTAAAACTTTTGAGTCTATCGAGTGAAATTATAATATAAATAGAATCGGTGTAACTTTTTCTTTTGAGAAGTCAGTGTTAGATGTTTTTTATAGCTTTTGCTCCATGAAATATCAAAACAGTTAACTTTTATTACGAAGTTCCTTCAATCGTTAAAGTAACTTTGAGTCTAGATGTTGGACGAAATTTGTAGAATTAAATGAAAGTTGAATACTTTGACAAGACTTCTAATTCATAGCTTGTTTATGCAAACATGCTTCACTTGCATAGTCTTGTTTAAAAATGCATGTTATAATATCTCTATCAGAAAGTCAGAAAGCAAATTTGAATTTCGACTTGAAACTTTGAATCGATAGAGATCTCAATAATAATGATTTATGTTGAAATTTTCAAGATATTCTCTTTTTTCCTTCTCTTCTAACAATGGCATAAAATCTAATGTATTTATAGGTCATGTTAAAGATATACTATTACCATAGTTGTATTTTAGGATAAGATTCTTAACTAGATTTACAACAATCACAAAAACAGTCATTCTTGTCAAGATCTTTGTGTATGTAAAAATGTTCAGTGAAAACATTCGAAAATCAAATTTCCGGATGTTCATGATAAGTACCACAGTATTTCTGTAGAAAATAACGTAAAAATGCAGTATGCCTATAGAAATAACTTAAGAACATAAACTCGCTCTAGAGTATCCACAGTGTATTAAAATTTTAATAATGCAATTAGTATCGCGATTTCAAACGGAGTCTTTAATCGGAAGACATCCCTCGAGAACTAAACGGATCATTGTCTAGTAATCTTCTATACTATTGAATGAGCTAAGAATATTTTATCATCTGAAAATTTTGAACTTGCCAATGTGAGCAAAAAAAGTCATCTTCTGGTTTTCATTAAATAATACCTATTCAGTTTTAATCGATTCCAGATATCCAAAACAACAATATCACCTGATTGAAATAGTTCATTTTCATTATGTTTTATGTAAAGAAAATCAACTAAAAATCGCTGTATACAATAACATGATACACCTCCATATAAAAACCAACCAAATGATTTAATTATTTGTTTCATATTAACATCTATAAATAAAAGTCTAGTATCTTTTTTTCTGATTTTGTGTGTTGCATACAGATATTTTTTCATTAACTAATTCTTTGTACAAACACACTTTCAAGATTGAAGATGAACAAGTTAAACATACAGACACATATTCTACACGAACAGTAAGAGAGGAAAATATAATAAATAAAGAATGAAAGAGAGAAGAAGAAGAAAAAAGAAGATCTGCTATGTTTTTGTTCAACCTGTACACAGTATTTATTTGCAATAATAATAATAATAATAATAATAATAATATTAAAAAAAGCAGATAGACACGTGCACGTAGAAGGAAAGGTCATCGGCTGATATATATATATATATATATATATATATGCATGTGTGACAGGAGAAAATCAAAACATATATCTGACAACTCTCTTGTTATTATAAAATTTTCATTTTTTTTTATCAATGAATAGTAACAATATTATAATAGAAGAAAAATAAAGTTCTGACAAAATTTTGACTGTAACTTTTACATCTGACATCTGCTAATCATGTAGATAGAAAAGAACACCGGTGAAAAAAATTACTTGTTGCTGGTTGTTACTTCTTTTGTTTGTATTTAATCGTCAGTTTCACTGCTGTCAAATTTTAATTGAACTGGAGATTTTCGACTGTAACAAAATACAAATAAGAAAAACAGCAAAATATGATAAATTCATCTTACAAATACAGTTGATCATCATTCATATCTTCATCTGAATCAGTAGGAAATAGACGTACTCGAAGTGGATCACCAATAGCTGGTGGTGGTGGCGGTGTTCTATAAAAGAGAGCAAAGGATTTTTCTATAGAATAAAATATAAAGTTAAATAATGATATTCAACATTTACAGGCTTTCTTTAACCTTTCTGGTTATTCAATCGTTTTGAATCTATTATCAGTAATGAATAATACCTGATAGATATTTACGGATATTATCGAAAAAATCATTAGGATTTTACTAAAAGGTTATTATCATGATACGACAGCTGTCTATATCTTCACTAGATATAGGTTAACTATTACCATCAGTTATTCCATTTACTTATTAGCAAAAGCAAGAGGTCATTCATTACTTATACCAGATGATTACATTTGTCTGCGTGCGAGCGCTGTTCGTATGTTAGTATTATACTATACAATAGTTAATGTGTTTCTTGAGCAAGAACTTTTTTGTGCGTCCTTTGATCTTTGTACATCTTACCAAAATATGCAGAACATATCGAAAATATTTTTCTTGAATATTCACTAGCAATCATTCATACAATTGAACGAATATAAACAGATCGGCATTCATTATATATATATATAATGAAAAGTGACTTTTTATCGATATTAGATTTGACATTTTACTCTTGAAATCATTTAGAAATAGATTATTCTTTCAACTTACAATCGAGAAGTATCATGCATAGAATGAGCCCGAAATTCGTCTAGACAGAAACAGCAAAAAATATAATGTAACGATTTTATCATAAATAGAAAAATATTGATACACACCATCTGAAGGTTCATCATGATAACCAAAATAATTTGGTGGTCGTTTTGCTTTTTTTATTGGTGTACGACAAACATGACTAGCATGAGAATCGTTTTCAACAGTTGATGCAACAAGCTATTATTTTTAAAAAAACGGGATCAAAATGTGTATTTTATATTCAATTTTTGTTTAATCTTATACATACATGTTGATATTGACGTTGATTAAATGCGAATGGTGATGACATATTGCAAACCTATACAAACAAAATCAAACAAGCATTTATCTAAGATTTCGTAATGCTTGTTGACTTACTTCATCACGAATGGTTGGACTATCTAGAACATCTTTTGCTGATGGTCGCAGTTTATAATCAGTATGTATCATACGTAGTAAAAGTTCTTTTAATTCAATATCAGTTAAAACTAGACGGACATGATCAATTTGTTTTAGAATAATTCTAGTTGAATTGAGAAAAATAAAATACCTGACACAATCTCCATCGGTAGCTTTAATTGACGTATATTTGTCCAAACATCACCGGTTATCGGTAAATCATAATCACTAACTAATTCAAGTGCAGCTATACCTAAACTAAATATATCAGCTGCTGTAGAGACTGTGCCTGCAAGCACTTCAAATGCAAGATAACGAGCATCACCATCTTGTGCTAAAGCTGATGCCTATTGTTTTTTTTATAAATAGATAAATAATTTATTAAAGGAAATTCTATTTTCTTACACTTCGTAAATCATGTACAATACCAAAATCACAGAGTTTAAGAATACCATCATATGTAATTAAAACATTTTCTGGTTTAACCTGACATAGATAAAATAAAACAAAAATTATCAATCTCTGCTCTTCTTCTAAACTTACATCCATATGAATATAGTATAAGGAATGAAGAAAATTAAGAGCCTTAAAAGAAATAATTTGAATTAATAATGAAAAACAAAATCATGGTTCGCTTTTTACTTGACTGATTTGATAGAGAAAATGCCAAGTCATCGGTTGTGTCATAGGATTATCTGCTGTATATTCCAATAAGCTTTAAAACATAAAAAAATTAATTAGTTTTTAAATCAAATATTTGCTTACTTACTTGCTTTCACAAAGTTCTGTTTGAATATATAAACGTTCACGTTCTTCCCATGCTCGAATTATTTTAAGAATATTTCTATGTGTAGCAAGTGCTTCATGAAAACGAACTTCTCGTAATTTTTCATCACTAAATAAAATCAAGAAACTGACTTTTCTAAAGCAAAAATAATTTGAAAAGAAAATAATTCTACCGATCAGATTTGCCACGAAACTTTGTTAATGAACGTTTGATTGCATACAATTGATTATCTTCTTTATGACGAACTTTATAAACCTGAAAATCTTTCACAATATTTTCCTCGAACTAAAAAATGTATCATTCTTACTTCAGCAAATGAACCACGACCGAGACATTCAAGATGTTCAAAACATTGATCCCAATATGTAGATGTATCTGATTTCGTATAATACGGACTTTCCAATGCTAAACAGGTTTTTCCATGACGAAGAAATATATGTAAAAATAAAAAGAATAGAATAACAAAACATACCGACACCATAAGAATCTGTACTAACCGAAACAGCACTTGATGGTCTTGTAGCAGCAATAGCTGGTGTAAAATATCGAAAAACACGACATGAAACAGGTTTTGATGGTTTACTTAATGCTTCTCGGCGACGACTTGCCTATGGCAAACAAAAGAACATTATATGAAACAACTAATAAAAAACAAACTTGACTTACTTTCTTGCTGGAGAATACATGAAACGCAATATTTGATGAACGTTCCGGTGAAAATATTAATTCAGTTTCAGTGCTCATCCTTGTCTCATGTGATAAGATCATCAAAACAGAATCTGAAATATTGCAACATAATTATAATATGAAACAAAGATAAATTCTTTAAATTAAATCTGTAAAATGATTCATATTTAAATAGAATTTTTCTTTGACATATTTTTGTTTTTATCTGTAGCGCATAGTTTCATTATCGACATGTAATTAACCGTAGAACATTCGAAGTCAAAGTAAATTTTAATTGAAAATTTCTTATAGTTCAATACGATTTGTTAAAATTCAATATTCCAAGTGTCATTTTTTAGGCTTCCAAGAAATTCATCAATAGTACTCAATGATCCATTATTTTTATTTCTATATCGTACTGATTCCCAAGAAATTCAGATTGATTTTGTTTTATACGATCGCATGTTAATATAGTCTCTTAATATTTAAATAGACGAGAGAAAAAACAGTTTCATTTAACACAAAATGTTTTTGTCACACAAAAAACAACTTTCATGTTTAATACAGATAATACAAGAAGCTATTCAACAACAAAAGGCACTTATTGAAATCTGTCCTTTCGCTTGTAACAAATGTGAAACAAAGAAGAGTATACATATCAAACGTTACATATAAACAAGAAAAACTGAAAATAATTGTCTAATCATTTCAATCAGAACTATTTTGTTCATTTTATCATTCTTTTGATGATAATGGATGCAAGCCGTGTAAATGACGATCAAGATTTGCTTCAGCTGCTTTTTCTGGAATGACTGTGTCGCCATGAGAATTCATGCCATTTAAATTGCCAGTTGTTATCACATGTTTCGTTGTCATATGTTCAAAAACGACTTCTTTTTCTGGAACGAGTGTACCTTCAAGAGCGGCTTTAGCTGGTAATTTTGAATTACCGTGTTCGTCCATACCTTGCTTATTGGTTGCCATCTGTTATCTACTAGTTATTATTTTTTTCTTGATACTTTCACAATTCGAAATCTAAAAATGACATATAGACATTTTGACTTTCGAGTTTTTTGTCATCTCATTATTGTATAAATTCTATTTTTTGATTTTAATTTTCATGTCACACACACATAGCAAAAGAAGAGAAAAAACCAATGGAGAGAACAAAGAAGAAAACGAAGAGACGGTAGTTGTATTGATGGTAACATCCGCAAATGACAACATTTTTAAAAAGTTTCAACAAATAAGCGCGACATTGTGTGTGTGTGCATGCGTGAATGTTAATATACGAGAGAAAAAAATAGAGAACAACATCAATAACAACAACAGCGAAAAAAAAGAAGAGAAAAAATACAATTAGTCGAAAAAAGAAAAAAAAGATGCCCGTAGACAAACAAACAAAAGGACAAAAAAAAAGAGATTCTTTGTCTGTACAGGTTCAGATTAGAAAATAGGAGATAAATAATAATGAAAGATGTCTCACAAACAACGTGAGATACGTTAAATTTTGAAAATTTTCGACTTCTTTATTTTTCTTTGAATAAGATCACCAATAAGGAGGCTGTTGTAAACCGTCTACGCTAAGATTTGATGGTGGTAATTGAAGATCATTGTATTGTGATGCAAATCCTGGATCATTAGATGACATATTATTCATGTTTGTAAATTGTTGTTGAGAACCAAACATGCTACCATTACCATTCGAGCCAGATAGTCCTTGATGCTGCTGCTGCTGCTGCTGTTGTTGTTGTTGTTGTTGAGAATCAGGACCATTCGCTGATGGTGCATGGTAATGTATAGTACCTGCTTGAAGTTCAGATGGCGGTCCACCAGGACCTAGATTTTGAATATTTAATTGTTGTATGGACATTGTTGTTGAAACATATGTATTATTAATTGATTGTGGCGGAGGTGGTGGTGGACGACCATCATTTGGATGCATTTGTGGATGATGATGCATCTGTGGATGATGCATATGTGAATGCATGTGTGGATGCATATGTGGATGGTGTGATGGCGGTGGTGGTCCCATGCCAAAGCCGTCATCCATCATAGGCACGAAACGCATGTGTTGTTGTTGATGACCAGGCGGCGGTGGGCCTAATAATGGATCCATATTATGCATTTTCATATAATGTGGTGGTGGCATATGAGGATGTTGTTGCATGGGATCAGATGGTGGTAAACCTTTCGATGAACGTGGTGGACCACCTGGATGTGGAACCATCATTCCAGATGGATCCATTGAATGATGTGGCGGCATCATTTTATACATGTGTGGATGAGGTGGCGGTAAATTACCACCATGATGTGGATTATAATGTGGTGGCATCGATTCTGGTGGACCCAACATTCGATGATGTGGATTCATATTCTAAATAAAAATTATTCTAAGTGATACGTTTAAAAAAAAAGAGATCATACTTGAAATTGCATATGTTGTTGTTGAAGATGTGGCGGCAAAGACATGTGCGATGACAAATGATCCATTGATTTGGGCATATGTGACATATTTGGATTGTTCAGTGGTGGTCCATTTCCACTAAGATTTGATGGTGGTTTCGATCCATTATTATTTGATGGATTATATGGAGAATTAGCTGATTGCAAACTATTTGTCATCTGTAGCATACTACTTAATGGTGGTGCCATATTTGATGTTGGAGTTTTAGGGCCACCGTTCATATCTAATGGTTCGTCTTTCGTTGATGAATTATTATTTGAGAGCATTAATGGTGATGATAAACTATTATTTGCAGTCATTTTAGCTTGACGTGGTGATACAGCTGACATATTCTGTTGTGCAAGATGTGATGATGGTCCTTGTTGTGAAAGATGAGTAGGTGTTGTGGAACCCATTGGTGGTTGTTGTTGTTGTTGTTGTTGTTGTCCCGATGATAATGGATTTGTATTATTATTAACTGTTGAATTTGAACGTGTTAGAGGTGTCATAGGTTCATCTTTACACGATGACGATGATGATGGTAATGGAGGACCATTATTGATTCCGTTTGATGTTCGATAACCTCGATTTAAATGTCTAGTTATCACTAATTCTTCACCTTCCATACCTAAGATAAGCAAGGCAATTAGAAATATGAGAGAAATATCTAAGAAAAAAAAGCGATTTGATGAAATTTATTTACCTAAATCATTATAATCCATTTGTGTTGGTGATACTGTTAGTTGTACTTCACCAATATTACCAGTTATTTTTTTGTTCGCGGATGATGGCAATAAATCAGGAATAAATTTTTCTGGTTGACCAACTTTAAACAGACGTGGTGTTGTTGATGATTCCATTTTTGGTGAAAGTAATTTACCATTAGGTCCTAAACCACCACCTGCTGATGTCGTAGCTATTGGAGGCGTTAATGATGATGGTGATGCAGACGAGTAAGGTGGTGGCTGTCCACGCATTTGTTGTGCTTTTCCTTCCATATGTTCCATTTGCATTTTATGCCATTCACGTACTGCTTGTGCTTGCTGATGTGGAGGTAATTGCCCATATGGATCACCTGGTCCTGGTCCATATTGCCCATGAAAATTCGGTGGCATTGGTCCATTCATATATACATGCGGTGGTTGTGGAGGACCATTCATATCAAGCATCATTCCATCAGGTCCTCGCATGCCTGGAGGTAACATATGTGGTGGTGGTGGTGGTCCGACTCCCATCATATGATGTGGTGGACCAACACCATGTGGACTGTTCATCATCATCATTTGTTGTTGATGTGGATCAAGTGAGCCTGGAAGTAATGGACCACCGTTAACCGGTGATGGAATATTACCAGCGGCTGCTGCAGCGGCAGCAGCAGCATTTCCTTTAGTTCTACCACCACGACTTCGTCCGCCTGTAATTTTAGTTTTTAAATCTTCTATTTTATTCAATTGATTTTTTCGATGTTTCGCTCGTTCAGGTGTTAGATTTTCAATACCATCTGATGGTGGTTGGCCATTCATCATGAGTGCACCAGGTGGCAAAATATGACTTGGTGGTGGTAAACCACCAGGACCGGGCGTTAGACGACCAAACGGTGGTTGTTGTTGTTGTTGCTGCTGTTGTGATGGATGAAAATGTGGATGCGGCCAATTTGGTGGTGGACCACCATTACCATTATGGTGTTGTGAATGTGGATTATGAGGTCCTGGTGCGCCCATCATCATTTGCATAGTTCGAGGCGAATGACATCCAGGTAGTGGACCATGATTCATATGCATTGGACCGCCGAGTAATGAATTCTGACTGTTGTTCATATTATTTGAAAGAGACTTCAAAAAGAAAAAAAAAGAGAAAACAATGATAAATATTTACTTTTAAAAATCTTTGTGAAATATTTTCTAATTCGCTATACTCAAACATTAGCATCTGAAGAAAATGTTTGTTTTTCAAAGATAATCTAACTTACAGTTAAATATTGAGAAGTAGAAGGTAATGATTTATGATATTCAATAATATTTGGACATTCATTTTTTAATACAGCGTCAGCTGCTTCATTTGCTAGTTGTGTTGTAAATACAAACACTTGATTATTTGTCTGTAAAAATGTACTATCACTGGTAATTGTATATTGATTGCGTGGTGACATCGGCATATAAGATGATGATGACGGTAGGAGTGGATGTAGAACTTGTTGTTGCTGTTGCAAAGATGGTGGTGGTGGTGTTTGTTGCGTAAGTAATGACGAATTCGGTGTAGTACTACCGGTAGTATTATTATTATGATTACTAGGTGGACCGAATTCATATAATGGGCCATTATCATTGCCATTCCGAGACGGAGTTGAACCGGATTGTGACGGTAGAGTACCATTTGATAAAGCTAAAAATATGTAGAAATGTCTATGTAGTAGATGTTTTTCTTTTGAAAACAAAAAACAAATGTTTCTTACGAGTTCCTGTTCTACTCAGTGATCTTTCTGAATCAATTTGTTCAGTTTTTTGTGGTTTTAAAGATGATGATGACGAAGGATCAAAGTCAATCGATGATGGATCAACAAGTTCATCGAGTTTTCGTTTATTTGTTTTATTATTTATTTGTGTTGATTGTCTTGATGAAAATATATCAGAAAATGCATTCATAGGAGAATCGGATGAAGATATTTGTTGCATTGATTCATTAGAATGTAGTAACATAGTTGGTGGTGGTAATGTCCCACTCTCCATCTCATTATTTACTACAAAACTAATTTATGTACATATCAATAAATAGAAACATTGAAAAAAATCATAAAATTGACACATACTACTATTGTCAGATATTGATTGCCAAATGTTATCAATAGATAATTGTTGTGATGAAGCAGTTGTAGTCGTTATAACTGATGCAACCGATTTGGCTTTTTTTATATTGTTTTTCATTCGTATTGGTCCTGTACATTTGTTTTTATTCGATCTGAAACAAACATAGAAGTTTAACGCAAAAGATAAGATTTTCTCTCGTCTTTGTTGACGCCAAACAAGCAAAAGTACGTTTACATGCGACACGTTCACTATATCTCGTTCACGTACGTATATCATGGGAGGAGAACAAGAATGTCAAAAAAGAACAAATAACGGGTTGGCTCTCTTTCCCTCTCTTTTTCCTACGTTCAATCTGCCGTCCGATCGTACATGCTCTCTCTCTCTCTTCTCTTCCATTCATCGTGCTCGTTTGCCAACCACATAGAACAACTGTTCAAACTGGAAAGAGGAGAGAGAGAGAGGAAAATAGGAAAAAAAACGAACGCGAGTGTTTTTATGTGTGCACGAGTGCGTTGAATATCATTCATAGTTGGAGCATGTTTCACGAAGAGTAAAGAAGAAGCAGCATCATCGGCGGCCTCTACATCACGTGAAAGGCGAATAAGAATAACAACAACAATAACAGATGCGTAAAAAACAACATCTCCACTATGGCCCACTGTGCCCGTTCCCGTGCGCGCGTGCTGAGATGTCTCTATTTCCTTTGGTTTTTTTTTCTTCTATCGTTTCTTGTCGTTTCTGTTTTTATTCTTTTTCCTTTTTTTTGCCTAAGCAAAGAACCGAGAGGACAGCATCGAACTCGAAAGAGCAAAAGATGGAAAACATTTTTCCTTTTCTGTTCTCATCATAAAGCATTTTCTTCTCAGAGATTCAGAAGCAGTACTACTAACACTGATGAAGAATAATCAAATGAAACAAAGAAAGAAAGAAAGAAAGAATTCATTCTATTACTACCATTGCAATACTGCAAATAAATAAAACAACAGTCATTATCGTATATAGTTTTCGAGATGAATGAATATGTAACACTATAGAAAGAAAAAAAAATCGTGTACTGGATGACTGAAGAACAGCAGTTGGACACTGAAAGGAAGTTAAACTAGAGCAAAAAAGAAAAGAAAGTCAAAAAAAAGAATAAAGAAAATTTTCCTCTTTAATAGCATGTTCGTTTCCGGACATGTATCTAGCGCGTGTGCCTTTATAATGCATGCAAGCATGAAATGATGATGAGGTGCTGTTATACTCCCTAAGGTGTGCAGCACAAGAGCGACACACACACACACACAGAGAGAGAGAGAGAGAGAGAGAGAGACATACTGCAAGCACAGGTGACCAAGCGAAGCACTCATGCAATGTATACGTTGGATCGAGTTCAAAAAAGAAGGACAAGAAAGGTTGGCCCGAAGGGACAATGCGATGAGAGCAAATACTTGTTATTAGACACCGATGGCAATAGAGAACGTTTGTTCGAGTGTAAGAAGTAGTGGGCAAGAAAAGCGGATCAAGTAGGCACCCTCAAACAATATAACGTCTGATGAATTGTTACTAGTATTTATGTATACTTTGATACATATTGTATACAGAAAAGAGATGACGATGATGATGATGATCATCATCATCATCATAGTGATTATCATTGTACTACAAAAGATCTATCTATCTGTGCTATGAGAACAAGACGAAGAAGAAGAAGAAACGATGAAGAAACCAGACACCATCACTCGTATGTTAACAGAACGATAGATGGATAGATAGATATATAGATAGTGTTTCGGCACCACAGTTTGACCTGGATCGTCAAGGATTTTTCCTTTTTCTTCGTTCTGTTCTGTAGATGAATGTTTAAAAAACTATGCATACACATATATATATATATGCATATATACATATTCATTTAGAGTTTTTTTGTGTCTTTTCATTCTATATAAATAAAAAAAGAAATTGTCTCTCACCAACGAATAAGTTGCAATGCAGTTCAAACAATGTTGATGGCGGAGGAAAAAATGCCATATACACATACTCATACACGAACAGAAGGAAAAAAGGGTGATGTGTTAATAACATAGAATTTTTTTGCTGCCACGGTGTGTTCCTTTCAACAAGGGATAAAACTGAAGAGAAAGAGACTAAGTAAAAAGCGCGTTTGAGAGAAGAACAGCAAAAGAAAAGCAAAAAAGAAGAGCACTATACAGGGAGAAGAAAGCAAACAGGCAGCATGCTACTATTTGTCAAAGCTCGCTTAATGAAAATGACATATTTTAAAATATAAAAAAAAAGAAGAAATCAATTAGACTATTTCTTATCATCATTTACCAATTAATGATGTTTATGTATTTCATACTCTCTGGCAACTATAATCAATGAACTTTGTTTGTCTTGAAATCATCACATCACCACCTACTAAGAATAATCATCAGCATCTTCTTCTTCATACTATGCATTGTCTTTAAGAAAAGTGTACAAGAAATAGAAGAAGGTAACACCAAGCAGGGCGGCGACCACAATAGAGAAGAAGAAGAAGAAGAAGAAGAAGAAGAAGAAGAAGAGACACCTTCCTCGTGTATAGCATGCTTCACTGATTTCGAACAAATGACATTGGTAGGCAAGCAAGCAACTACGCACATACATTTAAATGCTGATGGCAAAAAACGACTGACACTCATGCTATCATCATTGTATTCTTTTACATATATCATCCAATGACTTGATATTTTTAAATTGAAAAAATACGTTTTCTTTTTTCTTTTTCTATTTCTTTAATAGTAAGAAGAAAAAAGAAAATATTCGAGTATTCATTTTTGAATATCATGCGAACAAAAGAAGAAAGTATATGAGTTTATTGACTTTTTTTCTTAACAGGACCAATGCTGACGACAACAGCCTTGAGAGATAGAGAAGGAAAGGACAGCGAACGAGCGAAACCATGTTTTCCGACTATGCACACTTGACTCTTCCTTTTTCTCTCGTGAGGGTAGATCAATGCGAACGATAAGGTCTTGAACTTATCATCTCTTCTCTTTCCTTTTTCTCATCTTCTTTTTTACTTACATGATTTTTCTGTGACGACAGACAATTTTCTTCCTTTTCTTTATACGAACGTCTATTCGCGTTCTTCTAGTATGCTTCTTTTCCTTTTTTTCTTTCTTGCTCGTTTCTGTTACTACTGTTTGTGTTCGAGTTACCCCTTCACCGTGTGAATAACAAAACAGCAATCATCATCATCATCATCATCTTTAAAAGTATAACAAGCGCAGATATCTATACTTATCTATAGTCTACTGTGATGCCGAATCAGTAGCAATAGATTACTGAACATAGGTGTAAATGCAAACTAAAAATAACTTTGACATTCTCATTATATAATTTTCTATTGATTCAATCTGAAGAACAAAAGCTCGAAAGAATAAACATGAATCACGAAACAGTTAAGATTGAATTTTTTTTCTTTGACAACCGCAAGAAGAACAAGAAAACTATAATTCTAGGTTTTTTTTGTCAGTGATTTGTATGATTCGAGTCAAATAAACGATACGATTGATAGTGATATATACGTGTATATATATATATATAAACATCGAATGAGAAAAAAAATAACATAAGCATCAAACAATGAAAATTTGTATATACAACCAACCATCAACTCGTTTATCAATCATCCGACCATGACACTTATTTTACAACGAAAATGTTTCGATTGTCAACAAAGTAACGAAAAGGAAAAAAATCTTAGGAGGAAAGAAAAAAGATTTATACTTCTCTTGATACCTATGAACAAAAGCAAAGTTCAAAAGGTAATATCTTGTACCTGACGTACACAGTTATCGGTGTATTTTTCTGCATCATTCTAAGACTAAAGTGATTTAGAATATCTAAAAAAACAATCAAAAATCAATTGTTTAACAACGGAATATTTCGTTTTTCAACATTTCTTTATTGTACGAGTACAAAAAAAAGAAATAACAACAAAAAAAACCAAAACAATTCCCTTTTTTTTAATTTGTAAATAACCGTATTGTTGAATCAGCACCTGATGTAAATATCCATGGTTGTGTTGGATGAAATAGACAATCTAATATTGATAAATCATTAATTATTTGATGTCCACGCAAAATTTTAACTGGTACAATGAGTGGATTTTTCAACAAATCAGAATAAACTGAACAATGTGAAACAATACATGTACCATCATCACTTGTTGATGCAAATAATGGTAATTTTGTATGATAACGCACACAACGTACAGCACGTTTATGATAACGATACGTTTCATATGGTTTAACGGATAAATCTAAATCGAACCAATTGATTTTTGAATCATAACCACCACATAATATATTATCACCTAATGGATGTATATCAATAGATGAAATCCATTTAGTATTAACATAAAGACGTTTTATTAATTGTTGTTTTAATAAATGGTAAATTTTAATTGAATGCTGTGTTGCGATAATAAATATTGGTTTTGTTGGATGAAATCGTACATTTTGTACAGCACCTTTCAATTGTTTAAATGGATATTGTGAACGTCCTTTAGATAAATGATGTATTAATATTGATTTTGATTGTGATTGATCCGAGCGTGGAATTAAAACGCATGCTAAATAATCACCACGTGCTTGCCATTCAATTTGACGTACTGGTATTGAATGTGTTATTGTTAAACGAATGTATTTATCAGTTTCATCTGATGTTTTTGACCATTGACAATCATCATTGTTCGATGCATCATATGATAGTTGTTTGACAAATTCTTCTGTAAATAAAGTTTTAGCATTTTCACCTAAAAAATGCGATGAAAAAATAGTTCAAGAAAATTTATTTATAATAATAGAGAAAATATTTGATAGTAATCTATTGAAGTGTCTCGTGATTTCTCAGAATGAGCTACTATTCTAAATGAAGTAAATTTTTAGAAGTTATGTAAGATATAAAAATGAACAGTGAACTTTTCGATACAAAAAATTGGAAAAAAAGCTGATGAGTTATTTATTAGAATATATTTTACAATAATTTCCTTCAAAAATACGTCAAGATATGATTAACTTCACTGTAAATGTTACTTAAACAAAATCTTCTGGCGAAATAAAAAGATTCAAGTTCGTTGATATTCTATCTTCTAATCGAATATTAGCTTTTGAAATGGGAACGAGTTTAACGTTATAAAATATCAGAAAAATCCTTTTTTTTCTATAGAATATTTACCATTTTCTTTTACTAAAAAGAACGCTCTTTTCTTTTCAGTCGTACTGGTTTTTTTTCAACTAAGAAAAAAATTGAAAAATAATATCTTTCTAAACGACAACAATAGACTGTCGATCATACCGTATTTTACACACGTAGGCATAGAAAGAGAAGGATATATGATCCGAGAAAAACACTTGAAGCTCTATAAAATGTACTGATCAATATTTTTTTCTTTCTTTCAACTGTTGGAAAATAACTTTTTTTATTAGTGCATTTTTTTTTATCAAGAACGATACTTTCTTTTCCCACACTGTAAACTTTATGAATTACTAGCAGTTTACATAACAGATACACAACTCGAACATGTAAAGACGAATAGTATATGTTTAATCATATCACAAAGGTTCTACCTGAGAGAAAAACAGATAAAAATTCAACAAAATGACCAATAAAGAGCTGAACGAGTTCGATTTATATATTTTTATTGACTCTGACATTAATTCAAGTTATTCATTCAAAACTAAGCTTACTAGACAAGTCTAATATATGTATTTCCTACATCTACATAAGTTGTACCTGAATTTTCTTAAAGCGATCATCTCATCAGACCGAATCGCTTAAATTTTACACGTCATGATAATTGTTGAAATACAATAACGATTTGATCTTATGAAAAACAGAAGGCTAGGTCTCTTTCTCGTTCTTATCGCATTAGTAAATCTAGAAAAATTGTATGTTGCTTTTATTTTTGCGAATAAAACTAGAAACAAGATATCTTATAACGAAAAATAAGTCTCAATAATATGACTCACTAGTAATAGATTTTCAAAAAAGAAAAATCGACTATCATACCTAATTTTGGATTGATCATTAAAATTTGTGACCCAGTAGCAACTGTTAATAATGATAAAACAGGATTCCATTGAAGAGAAACAACTGGTTTATCAAATTGAAAAACATTCATACATCTTGTTGTAGCTATTTCCCAGATTCTAACAGTACAATCATCACTACCACTTGCCAGCCATTGTCCAGTTGAATGACATGTTAAACAACGTATCATATTTTTATGTCCTTCATAAATCAATGATTGTACTATTGGATATGGATGTAAATCTTGTGGTTTAGGTTTATCAGGTATAAGATCATTTATATTAGTTATATTTGCTTTCAAACGTTTTTGTCTCGGGCATAGATAAAGATCAAGACAACGTTGAAAACGTTCATAAACAAACTGATCATAAACCGGTACTTGACGAAGACTGGAATATTTCTTTGGTACAAATATTGTTTTCGTTTGACGCTCATTTTCATCATAATCAGATTCCATTTTAGTTTTTAATGCTTCAACTTCAGCATCATCAAGTAAATATTCAACCGATGGATTATAAGACTCGTGATGACCAGGTAATTCCAGTTTCGGTGCTGGAATATTTGAACGTGGTAAATTTGTTTTTGGTTCATCCGACCATAAGTCATAGTTATTTGAAAGTAATGGATCTTCTTTTGGTGGCACTGGCTTAATCCAACCCATTTTAATTGCATGTAAATATTTTCCAACTTTTAAACGTTCCCATTTCGATGGAATAAATGATGCCTTCGATTCAGGAGTGTTGATTATTGGATGTATCATTACTTCAGATGAAAACGTATCTAACCATGGCTCATAGACTTGATCATCGGGATTTGTTTTAGCATTTTTTACTTGTTGCATCAATGATATATCTTCATTTGTCAATGTTATATTTTGTCCAGTTAAATCATCATAAACTGTACGCCAATAATCAGCATTTTCCATTTTTTCAAGAAATTCATCGATATCATCAGTTTTACCGGCTGATATGGGTTTAAGAATCTTTTTTGCATCAAGATCATAACCAATATGGTCATGATTCTCATACCATTTTAATGGTATATCAGAGCCGATTGTATTTGATGGTACTTCCTCATCTGAATCAGTTTCATCAGTGCTTGTAGATGAATCTTTACGTTTTACTGATGTCATCGTTTAAAGAAGTTGAATAAGAGTGAACAAAAGAAAAGAAAATAATATCCATTTCAATGATTGGTTTTAATGAACTAATCAATTGAATTCAAATGAAACTAATGACATCTATTGAGTGAAAAGCTACTCGGCATAGTATAGAGTAAACTAGATAAAATTAGAAGAATTTCAATTAGAAATAACTTTGATTACTTTGCTAGTAATGAAAATAATTGAAATAAATATTAATTAATGCAGTAATGCATTAGAATATAATCAATCATTCGTGCGATCTATGCAATAGAATGAATGAGTCCTGATCTGGATCTAGAGAATTACAGAACTAAAAACTAAAATGCGTGAAATAATGTCGTGGTCAATGTTTTTAATGATTAGTGTGCCTCAGTAGAGCAAAGTGTACGTACACTATGCTTTTTCAGAATACACTTTGTTTTCCTATAAAGTACACTGAAAATGAAAGTTTTGGCTTAGCAAAGTGTACGCGTACACTGTGCTTGGAAATCCTATTAAAAACAGTGGTCGTGGTACCCAACTTCAATAGATCAGGATGTTGTGAAACTTAGCAAAATATACGCATTCTTTTATTTTATAAACAAAACTCATGCGAGGCTACCCCATATCATCGTAGATAAAAATAAATCATTTGATCAAAAGAATTATCATTGGAATTCCTTTTTTTTAACAAAGCAAGATAGATTTCAATAGGTATTTTCGTTTCATAATCCTTCTTATTCATAGTACACTCGTGCCAGATCAAAATTTAATAGCAACACTATGAAAGGATTTATTGTTGTTTAAGTTTTGTTCAGCACTTTTTAAATATTAGAGCAATGTTATCATGGTGAAATTGTAGTCATAACATTCGATCTTTTTACATTCGTCTAGCACTATGTCCATTCAATAACATGGGTATATTTGCTGCTAGTGTATGACAGAATAATAGATATTCTACGATCACTTTGGAATCAATGAAATTTTCAATGCCAATCGGTTGTCTACCTCGTATTTTTACAAAGGTTTTATTTTTTATCCAATCAACATATTCGGAAGAAGTCTAGTATACTCCAATAAATCAAATGGTGGGCAGTCAACTCGGTTTGGATACGAAAAATTAATTCTGTGCATAATTCTGATACATTGATACTTTTACACTTGAAATAAAACGATAAAAGTCAATTGTAAATTCTGCATATGAAAGTAAAAGTAATCAGATTCGTTCTTATATTTACTAAATTCAAAGAATTGAAATTTCCTTGGTTGAAGTTGTTAGTCAGTGTTGCGAAGGCTTACCTTTGTAAGATATATCAGATTTCTCTGATTCTATTGCAATTATAACTTGGATTTCTCGTTGATGAATACTCCGTAATCAACATAAAAAGTAGCTACACGCTTATTCATACAAATATCAGACATATAAAACGATATTATGGCTAAATAAAAAATTGAAATAGTTTCTTAGTGCACATAGTTCTCATAGACTCGACGCAAAGCGATAAATTGTTTCATATCAGGTGAAAATTATAAAAAAATTAAATTACTTCAGACCGTTAGATTAGCTATCTTACTTTTTGATAATTTTTCTAAAATAAATTGATTCAATTAATATTAGTCGATTTATTTGTTCATAATATGCTTGTTAATGAACTCGTACAGTTTTTCGTCATAGAATCCATAATGATTTGCAGCGACAATTGAATAAGTAATTACAAGAAAGTTTTAATAAAAAGTGAAAAACCATCATTCAGTACTTCTGATGATATCATTGTTCCTATGATATGCTTAGGTCTCAAATGAAATGATGTAGCACATTTCACATGCAGTTCTTTTTCAAACAATTTTGCTGGCAAATAACAGAAAATTTCAGTACATTGACTGGTCAATAGAGAAAAATATGAAAGTATGAACATCATCGATAGCAGATAACATCACTATTTAATAGTAAAAGAAATTTTGTTAAATTCGCATGTAAATACATGTGCAAACATGCGCTAATATTTTTTATTTACGTTTCTTCAGAACAAAAGTCAAATGACAAAGACACCAATAGAAATTCGTTTTTTCAATCATGATTAAGTATATAATATGTACACATATGTTTAGAATAGGCATATAATAGACCATAAACAAGGAAAATCGAATAGGAAAATGAATCAAGAAGTGAACAAGACGTAGACAATTAAGAAAACCGAAGCAACATGCGAGATTGTAGTCATAGTTAATGTAGAATGTTAAAACATAGTTGTTAAGCAATGCGATTTATTCCTGACTGCCGAATAAAGTAAGAATATATAGAAATATGTAAACAATATCGATATAAAGCATAATTGATGCGCAGATATGATCTTCGGCACTTATTTCATGTCGTTTTCCACCCATAATCAATTGTGTATCAACAGCCAAGAACTAAATTGAGAAGGTAATTTGATTTATTTTCTTTACAAGTAAAACTTACAATCGAAAACGCTATTGCTCCAAGGCCAGCATAGACTGTATACAATATCTTAAATAATAATTTTGTTTTTCTTCTAATATTAATATTTTTATCATTTTTTAATACTCACTTTTGAATAAGTAAAAATACAGACAATTCCAAAGATGAAAAGTCCCAATGACATGACAAATATAACTCCCATACATGATGTAAAGTCAAATTTAGTTTGAAATGAAAACAATGTAACACCTAAGCAAACACCTGTTGTTATACCAACGGCTATTAAAATCGACGCAATATTATGATATGCCGAAATCATGCCCATCTAAAAACAATTACAAGAAATACAGTTGAGAAATTCATAAGACTCAAATCGAATCATACCATATAACCCATAGATATTGTCTAAAATTAAAAAAAAGGTTATTTGTATTTCATTCTATTTTATTTGAAATTCTATTTTACCAAAAGGCCAAGTAAAACAAGATTAAGTGGATATTTACGTGCTATACGTTTCGAACAAATCAATACTAAATATGTAACCAAGAAAACCGCATAAGATGCGAAATAAAGCCATTGCCCATTGGTACTGCGTACGTAATGACGAACCGATGGTCTAGAATATATATATATATATATATATACAGATTAAATATACTTTTACAACACTTTTTATTATATAAAACAAATGAACATACGTAAAATGAAATATTGCAATGATGCCAAATGTAACTGCCAATTGAATCATAAGAATCGAATAAACCTATTTTTAT
The DNA here is from genome assembly GCA_900239745.1 of Rotaria magnacalcarata. Taxonomy (NCBI): domain Eukaryota; kingdom Metazoa; phylum Rotifera; class Eurotatoria; order Philodinida; family Philodinidae; genus Rotaria; species Rotaria magnacalcarata. The sequence continues at coordinate 135,972 of OENM01000046.1, forward strand.
AAAAAAAAAATGAATTATAAAATCAAATTTTAGTAGCTGTCAATTGTACAAACCTTTCGAATAAACACACGCCGTATTTCCTTGCTTTCCAACCCATTAAAACTTCCCCATTCACCACCGCCTTGCTCATCATCTGTATAAAAAAAATATAAGTATCAATCAACAGACAATTAACCACATAAATTAGCAGAGCATTTAGATACGAGTTCAAGCAAATAGCTGATTTACATTCCCAAACATGGACATACTATCGAAGTTTATTTTCTTTGTTATCAGATACACGGTTATATTTATTTTTTATTTTGATGATTTAGAAAGTCTCTTATGAACACTTCAGATGATTTCTTTGGCTTGTCAAAGAGTTACAAAATATTTGCATGAACAATAACGACAAAGAAAATTACAAAGAATAATGATAGTTAAATATAGTTATCAAGTAGCAGAGGTGAAGTTGTTAATACGTTACTATTTTGTTCAAATATTTATTGTTTTTTTATGTCAATACATATAATGGTTATCAATGTTTTTTTCAATAACAGAGAAGATTACAAGCCTAGACTTCTTCTGAGAGCAGTTTGCTTCTGTTGAAATTTAAGTTTTCTATACGATATTCTACGGTTCTGAAATGGAGAAAATAGATATTTGGCCCCGACGACTTTTGAATTCTTTCTTCGAGAGAAGAAGCGCCGATTTAAGAATTCCACGATGTCTATTATAGATTTTGAACAGCTTGAAATTTAGTGTCGCTCATATTGATTAAACGTATCATTCTCAATTTTAATTTCATGGCTACTCTCCAGTGAAACATAAGATAGTAAATCGTTTTCACAATTCTCATCATAGCTTGTTTTCAATTAGATGATCTTGACGATTCAATATAATAACGAACTGATTCTACTAATCTGTATATTTATTTTTGACTTCGCACTATATCTGTTTATTACATAATATCACTACTTCTGGGCTTACATTTTTTTGAGGCAAATCTGATTAAGTCACATTTTCTTCTATTTCCTAGAAAATTCTTTATTTAGAATCGTCAACTCATTCTGAAATTATGGAAAATTTTTTATCAACTATTTGCATTTTGTGGATCAACAGAATTTAAATGATATTTTTAAATACTTCATGATGATCTTACATTTTATCTATTTTTCCAATTTACATATATAACGAACACTGATGTTTCATCAGCCACTATTGAATTCTGGTTTTTGTTTCGTAACTACTGCTTGCACTACTTTTCATCCACGCAAGACAAAAAATCACACTGATTAATCGTATTATGTGAATATAATAGTTTCGAGTGGAAAGTAAAATACAACAAATTTGCTGAATTGTTGGTCGAAATGATATAACCGAAAAGCTACCATTATGAAAAGGAGTGCGAAGCAAAAGCAAGGAAGAAAAAATACTTATATTTAGAAAGTTTAGAAGAATATTTCAATCGAGAAAAGAATCTTTTTATACATTAAACCTTCAATATGAATGATTCATTTTTCTTATTCTTTTCTTCATATGACAAATGCAGTTAATATTGTATTATGAGCAAGAATTGCTTCACTTTATGCAAAAAACATAATGAAGCTACCCAGTAGACGCAACAAGCAAAGCTAAGTTTGAAATAAACAACAACAGATTGCATAAGGTCGTACTAAATATTGTATCGTGTAGTAACAAATCATCTAATGTGAAACAAAAAGAAAAAAACTCGAGGAAATAAATTTTAGATTTATCGCTATTGTTGATGACAATTACAAGCAAAGACTTAACGATGTTTCATTTTCTTTCATAAAAGAAAATCCTACCCTGATGTGCAGAGCTGAATTTTAATCGCTCGTTGTTACTATCACTTGTACTCGACATCAATCGAAGTGTTTTCTTTTTCTCTTAGATATCTACAAGATAACTGCACATGTCATGAGAATGTATAAATGTGACCAAAATATAGCAGTGAATCGTTTTCTTTCCTTCAAACAATAGATACAAAAATAAAAGATTATCAGTAAACTTTTTATTATCAATAAGTTGATAATAATTTCTATTGTCGATGAATTACTACCTGAAGATAGGCCTGCAAGGTTGTAATCTGTTAATAAGCTAGAAAAAGAATTTTAAACATTAAATTAAAACTAACTTTTTGGAAAATTAGGGCGTGGTAACATAGGCGGCGGTTGAAATGGCATATTATTTTGACCAAAACCACCGCCTAAAATATTATATAAATATAAATAAAACGTGGAAATTATTCAAAGTCACAAGACTAACCCTGTTGAGGTGGGTAGGGTGAAAATCCACCAGGCTGTTGAGGTGGATAGGGTGGAAATCCACCTGGTTGTTGAGGTGGATAGGGTGGAAATCCACCTGGTTGCTGAGGTGGGTAAGGCTGTTGACCTTCGATTGATGGACCATAAGGATTTCGATCTTGATTCATTATATTACCTTAAAAATGAGGTATTATGTACTGTATTGATATAAAAAATTGATATGAAACTTACTCAATTTGCCAGTAATAAAATGATGAAGAACTTATTGAGAAAGTTATCTTTAAAGAAACAGTAAAATATTTTTGTTTTGCGCGCACAATGAGTCACATTTATGAATCGGTTAATGGTGAAGGCTTCGCTCTTCCGAGATAAAGTAACACTATTACGCCTACGACTTTTTTCTTCCGTACTCTTTATCTTTACTGACGTCAGCCTCACATTGTTTTTATAGAGGCGACACTTTTTTATGATCACAAAATCCACAATTCTTTTGAACAAATAAACCTATTTTTTAAAATCTATTTTTCAATTAATAATTCAAAATAAAGGTGCCCAAACAACTCTACTGAATGTATTACCATTCATTAATAATCATTAATCATCATTGGTGATCGTGCAGCAGCAGTGATCATAATTTAACAGTGATTAGTTTCCATTCGCATTTATCTCAACCAATCAACATTTTGGATTACAAGATTCTGTGTGCCTCTCCCGTAGGATCCAAATGTTTTCGAAACTCATCAGCAAAAATTTGTTTTTTTCTTTTCTACACATAATAAAATCAGTCGTGATTAGCGCAGTTATGCACTAATCAAAACTATGAGTCATCATACCTTTCGTTATTTTCATTAGAAAAAATAATAATTATCATCTTCTCTGAAATGTTGATGACAATTGAAGTTCATTAAGGTTAAATTCTTGTTGATCCTAATTCGAGATTTCTATAGTTACAGAACCTTCTTTGAGTATCAATTTGAATCATTTTTTTGAACAGAATAGTTGATTAATAATTGTCAATATGAAGAAAGATTATTGCGAAAAAAATTGTCTTCACTATAAATCTAGCGCCGGAATAAAAATTATATTGATTGTCGTTTTTTTCTACAAAAATGATTTAAATATATGTTGTTTTTTTCTCAAATCAATATTTTGTTATTATTTTTATTATTTCCTACTCATTAGAAATCGTTTGTGAATATTTCGATCTGATAACATAATGGCAATTAGATGACAATAATTATATTTGAGTGATCGATTATTTTACAATATTTTAATTCTTGTTTCATGCATCTTGAATGTTTCATTGAAAAGTATGATTTATTTATTCATGCATAAATATTGATGATTTAGTTTCTGTTCATGCTCTCATTACTTGGCAATAATCATGATTGAGAAAATCTACTTTTTATAAACCGTATTAGAATGAAATAATGCTTTTTAAATAGTTTTATTTTTGTACGAATAAGACGTTTTCGAATATAATATTGTTTTTCGAAGAATAAATTTACAAAAAAGAGAAAGTCTTACCTGTAGTTCCTAACTAACTAGTTCATGTTTTCATAATATATTTATAAATTCGATTATAAATTCAAAACTAATAACCGCAGCGACATTATATTTTCTTATTAATTATTGTTCTAAATTACATCAAACAGAAAAATGAATCATCAGCATTATGCATATATGTAATATAGCAAAACAAAAATCATAGCTTTCCTATCTCAATAAAAATTGAAATATGAAAATGAGGTTTTGCTTAAGTTGTTGAGTTATATAGAATTCCTGACCCCGAAGTAAATATTTGTTTTATAAGATTTGAAAACGATGAAGTATCATACCATATAATGTTATCTTGTCACATTATTACTATTTTCAATTTTAGATTGTGTAATATTGCATGGTTAATTGTCAATAGAGTGAGTAAACTACTTTTTTTATTATCCAAAAAACTAAAAGTAGAACTCGTTAAGAAAAAAAGAAATCTTTCACCATATGAGTCTCCTATGTTCTTGAAAGTATAGGCAAAATAAATACTATATCGAATTTCGTTTGATGATGCAAGATGCACTATGAGATTGTCGTTTCTCATTTTTTTTCTCTCTTAAATTTTGTATTTATTTTTAATAAATATAAATTTTATACGCAATTTCTGATAGAAAATTACTCATAATGGGTTGGTTTCACTAGTATACTTATGTAAGATGATTTTTTTTCAAAAAACTCCGAGTCTGGTTTTGATGTTTATATTAAAAGAAAATTTAAGAAGTATTGAGTTGACAAAATCGTACTTGATTTAAAACAAGAATTAAAATAGAGATATTTATTGATTGAATTTAGATGATATTTGATTTTTTTAAATACAAATTTATTGTTTTCTGTATATTATCTTTTACTTTTGTTTTAGCATTCATTTTTCTGGGTAGACTATGAGTAAAGGACTTATCAACGTGGAAGACAAAAATAAAAAGATGCGTATCCGTCAATTTTTTGTAAGTAAACGCTCAATTTGTTTTCATGTCAGTAATTAATAGAAGATTACAATTCCTTACCTCTTACCTTTAATCATTCTGAGTATTTTCTTTTCTTCTCTCTTCTTTTTTTTTTGTTCTCTCATGATGATGATGGTGATTTTCGTACTTTAAGTCAACACTGTATGCGTTTCTGTTCTGTCAGTAGTTTAGAAAGACGAACTGTAAAACTGAAAAGTACAACAAACACACGATGAATATTCAAAGCCATAGGTCAATTTTTAACAATTGCCAATTCCTAATGTCTTCGGATAATTCAAATATGGGTCGGTTTAAAATTTCTGAACAAAATTTATCAGTTCTTGCAGCTCCACGTGTAAGCATAAATAAAATATTGAGAAAATAGAAAAAAAAACGTAATTCGTTTTTCGTCTACATAATTTTCTATATATTTTTGTTTGACTTTAGACGACTATGGACGATCGCCATGTTAATGAAATATGGAATAAATCATTAAAAGCTGCTATTCAAGAAATTCAAAAGAAAAATAACAGTGGTTTAAGTTTTGAAGAACTTTACCGGAATGCCTATACCATGGTGCTACATAAACATGGGGAAAAACTTTATACAGGCACACGTGAAGTTGTTATGGAACATCTTGTACAAAAAGTATTACTTGGAATTTTCCATCTTTTTTTTAATATCTGACATAAAACTTTTTCTTTCAAAGGTCAGAGAGTATGTCACTGATTCATTAAATAACAACTTTTTAGCTACACTTAATTGTGCATGGAATGATCATCGAACAGCAATGATTATGATACGTGACATACTTATGTATATGGATCGAGTCTATGTTAGTGGACAAAAACTTGAGCCTGTTTTTAATTTGGGTGTTATATTATTTCGAGATAATGTTGTTCGATATTCATCAATACGTGATCATCTAAGACAAACTCTACTTGATATGGTAGCTAAAGAAAGGCGTGGAGAACTTATTGAAAAGTAAGTTTAATCAAAAACAAAAATAAGTATATTTGAAAGAAAAACAGTAGAAGATAGAAATCAGAAAAAAAGAGTTTTTTTACATGAGAAAAGAGTATTTATAGATACAATACAAAGTACAAGAGCTAAAGCATGTAATATGTTGCTATGTATTTAACTTATTTTTAAAATTCTAATGGATCGCGCGATGCTTCAACAAGAAAAATATAATAGAAATTTATGTCTAATAAGATCTAAAAAAAAATAAAAATACGTGCCTCTAGTAATTCTACTGTTATTAATTCTAATTCTAATTTGAATGCTTCTAGACTTAGAAGATGAGAAAAATTTTTGTTATTGTGAGAGTTAAAACTCTAAAAGAAATAAAAATTTTAACCTTTTATGTCCTGTAATTCTCATTAGTTTTCAACAAAATAAAATAGTGCTCATTTGTTGAGTATTTTTGACCGAGATACATCGATTTTATCGAAAAAATGTTGTGACAACCTGCAAGATATTTTCTGCTTTATATAGTTGTTTTTACTGCACATTAGAATGCGATTCGGAAGCCTCAAGATTTGAAAAATGAAAGTTTGACTTTCTCTAGTCGAATTCTTACTAAAGTTGACTGAAGTAAAAATATAAATCAGCTCAAGAGGTATTTCATGTTCTTTAGACTGTTCTATGTAGTAAACTAGACTATGTGAATTGACTATTTGTATAATTAATATTTATTTTTTAGGAGCGCTGTGAAAAATGCCTGTCAGATGTTGATGAGTTTAGGTCTTGATAATCGTTCGGTGTATGCAGATGATTTCGAGACACCATTTTTATTACAATCAGCTGAATTTTATCGAGTATGTTCTAGTCATGTATCTATTGTTTCACACTATGAAACATTTTTTGTTTAGCTTGAAAGTCAAAAATTATTAGCTGAAAATAGTGCATCTGTGTATATTCGTAAAGTAGCTGCACGTATTAGTGAAGAAGCTGAACGAGCAGTACATTATCTTGATAAATCAACAGAAGAACGAATTGTTCGTGTATTGGAAGGTATGAACAATAAAATTTAAATTATTATATCTATTACATATATGCGGTTTTTTTCTTCAAATTAGATGAACTAATTACAAAACATTTGAAAACTATAGTTGAAATGGAAAATTCTGGTGTTTATTCAATGTTAAAATTTAGTAAATGTGATGATCTCGCAACAATGTACAAATTATTTGAGCGTGTTCCCAATGGTCATACAACTATAGCTGATTGCATGAGTAGTTATTTACGTGAACAAGGTCGTGCACTTGTTACTGAAAATGCTGAAGAAGGGAAAAATGCAATTTCTTACGTTCAAGTAAAAACAAAAGAAATGATAATATAATTATTTAAAAAAATATGATTTTATTTCGTTGATTTAGAATTTGCTCGATCTGAAAGATACATTTGATTATTTTCTAAAAAATGCATTCAATGATGATAAGGTTAAAATATAAATAGAATTTATTTTTACGATTAGATTTGCTTTTTCTTCAATTCATATAGATTTTTAAGAAACGAATCAATTCTGATTTTGAATATTTTATTAATTTAAATCAACGTAGTCCTGAATATTTATCATTATTTATTGATGATAAATTAAAGAAAGGTGGTAAAGAGGTATGTAACATATTCTTACGGAAAAATTAATATTTAAATTATTTTATTTCGTCACAGCTTGGCGATCAAGAAGTTGAAGTTGTACTTGATAAGGCAATGATATTATTTCGATATTTAGAAGAAAAAGATGTCTTTGAAAGATATTATAAACAGCACTTAGCTAAACGTTTATTATTAAATAAATCGGCATCAGATGATGCTGAAAAGAATATGATATCGAGATTAAAAACTGAATGTGGCTGTCAATTTACATGTAAACTAGAAGGAATGTTTAAAGATATAACTCTATCGAATTCAACAGCCGACGATTTTCGTTTGCATGTTTCACAAAAACGAGTAAAAATAGAAGCATTTGTTCATATTTTTTTAAAATTAATCTTATGTTTTTTTGTTCTTTTTAAAGTTAAATTTAAATGGTATTGATTTATTTGTACGAGTATTAACAACAGGCTTTTGGCCAACACAAAGTACAAATAATCAATGCAATTTACCCAGTGCCGTACGAGAAGCGTATCAATGTTTTCATCGTTTCTATTTGAGTAAACATAATGGACGACAATTAACATTACAACCAAGTTTAGGTTCAGCAGATTTAATATCGATATTTTATGGAAAACCTAAAGAAGATGAAATCGAAGGCGAAATGCGTCCAACAACAACAGTATCAAAAGAACGTAAACACACATTACAAGTATCAACTTATCAAATGGTTATTTTAATGTTATTCAATACAAAAGAATGCTGGACATTTGAGGTAAGCTTTTATTTAGAATCTATTTTGTTTTTGATATTTAAATAAACAAGACCTTTATGAGAAATGAAGGTTTCTTAAAGAATATTTCTATTTTAATATTTGAAAAAATACATTTCGAAGTTGAACTTTGAATTTCTGCGAATGTAGTTCTTATACAATCTAAGATTGTATGGGAATCATATCTCTTTCTAATATATGACCTACGTCATTATTCTATTTCTCAAAGATTAAATAAAACGATGTTGATGAAGAAGGAATGTGTCACAAGATAGATGAAATCGCTCAATAATTACTACGAACATCGTCATCATGTCATCATATTTGATATTTTTATTCTACAGAGACTCTTTTTTCTAATTATTTTGTTCCCTACACGATTCAGATTTGGGATTTGTTTTTCTTCGAATATTTTAAAATTTCAAAAACAAAAGCGAAAAGAAAAAAGCCTTTCCTTTGTTAACATATAATATCGTATTTTTCCTCTAAATAGGAAATGCATCAAGAAACAGACATTAATGAAAAAGATCTTCAACGTGCACTACTGCCACTAGCAATGGGCAAACCGAGTCAACGTATATTTATTAAAGAATCTAAAACAAAAGATATTAAACCTAATGATAGATTTATTATTAATGATTCATTCACATCAAAACTATATCGTGTAAAAATAAATCCAATAACAGCTAAAACTGAAAGTGATCCTGAACGACAAGAAACTCGAAGTAAAGTTGAAGATGATCGAAAACATGAGATTGATGCAGCTATTGTGCGTACAATGAAAACAAGAAAAACAATGTCACATACACAACTAATTGCTGAGGTAAAAGAGTTTTTAATCGATTTTATTTCTCTAAAATTTGAATTTATTTTTCTTGTGTCTAGGTTTCTCATCAACTTAAAGCACGTTTTATGCCCAGTCCTGGTTTCATAAAGAAAAGAATTGAAAGCTTAATCGAACGAGATTATTTATCACGATTATCCGACGATAGGTACGTTTAATACACAGGATGAGTCATAAATCATTAGACAATATAAAACAGGAAACAAGATTTCAATATTTTCAGTCTAATTTGAATTAATAGAGTGAATTATTGCTCTCGACGATTGAGAATTTACTTAAATTTTTATTCATATGAAAACAATTCAATAGATACGATACAGATTCGCCACAATGTACCCATAGTACATCAGATTCGACACGAGATATCGTTATGTTCTTTTTAATCTTTTAGTCATTTATTGATTATCGAATTTATATATTTTTAAAATAATAGATTTCTATAATCTCTTTCTTTTTTCTTTCTATAGGAAAATGTATAATTACGTAGCGTAAACGAACAAACAAACGAATAAACCATCATTTTTTGTGGTTATCATATATGAGATTGTATTCATTCATATTTTGTCTTCTAATTCATGTCTATCACATCATCCATGACGTTTTGCATCAATCGTATGACATAGAACTGTCTTCCCTCGTTTCTTTTCACTTGTTCACACTATTTTCTTTTTTTCTCTTTTGTCTTCTGTTCTCCTTTTTTTATTTCTTAAAATTTATCTGAGCCTTCTTTTTTTTGTCTCTCAAAAAATATATATATATATTTGGCTCACGTTTGTATGTGTGCGCGCATGTAACTTTATGTGTTTATATGTGAATGACACACTATGATTAAACGATTTTGAATGATTATTCAAAAGACCTTTATCGGTGTTAAACATAAAAGTAGGTTTTTAAAACGAAAATAAAATTATTATTTATCAAAATCGCAAGAATAACATACAATCTATGCCTTCTTCTATACAACAAATCCATTTGATCTTTCATTTAACTCTTTTTAATTCTTGAAAATATGACACTTTTGAATGATGGTACGTTTAGAAATAATGAAACATGTTTGCAATCAATAGTTCTTAATCTCAAGCAATTAGTTTATTTTAAAGATATGTGCCTAGGTGAATTTCAATGGTACAATGATTTCCAATTCAGAAAAAAAACTTTCTCTCTGTCAATTAATGATTTTCTATGAATTTTAATGCCATCAAAACAGTTTATAAGTTGTCGTGAGTTTTTGAATTGTTTTTAGTTAGACAAAAATATTTATCACTCGTCTAAGTTTCAATACAAAAACTTCGTGTCTGTTTCTAAGAACCGAATCAATGGTAAATTAGGAGCCTGTATGAAGAATTACAGAAAAAAACAGTTGATCAACTTAGAAATTTTCTGAACCACTAGATTACGAAATTTTCTATATAGTGATATCTACAAATAATGACTATCGTTACTCATATTGAAAATTTGGTAAGTTAATAAACTAAGCGAAACGGATATAATGAAGTTTTGAAATTTAAATCTAGTAGTATTCCGATGATAATTGAATTTCACAAATTTCAAAAATAGTTTTAGTGAGAAACATAGAACTCTGTATCGATAACGAAAATAATGAGAAATTTTCATTAACTTACTTGTTTTTATACAACAGCGAAAGAACAAAAAAAATCTGTAAAGTATTAGAGAATCGAAAATGAAGGGGAAAATAGCTATGCAAGTACATCAGCAAAAGATAGATATTTTACGATAATATCTTATTTATTATTAGTCAATAATAGAAGAATTTGATTTATTGGTTAATATCAGTACAAATTAACACATGAATGATTTTTATGCTTCAATCGTCTGGTCACCTTGACTTCAATGCTTATAAAATATTATCAACCGAAACGAGACAATACAACAAACGAAAGAAAGGTAAGGTTTATTGTCTATATAACTGAATCCTAATCTATGACCTTGCATTACTAGCCAAAACTAGCTACGCATGATTGATTCGTTTATTTATTGAATGGTTTTTTGTTAGAAATATATATGCAATATATTTTTTGTTTATTCAGATATTATTCTATCCTTGATTTTTCAGGCAAATGGCTGTATCTGTAACTTATCCAATAAAATTCTCATCAAATGATAAAGATAAATTGGATAAATTAATGAAAGAGTTAAATAAGATATCATGGGAAGATGGTGAATATTATTTTCATAATTTTATTGATTATTACCAATTACCTCAAATTACACGCGTTGAACAAGGATGGAATACAGGTTTAGTTAAAGATCAATGGATGTATTTAGAAACGTTATTCGATCGTTATTTAATTAGTGCTTCGCTGTTATCATCTAGTAAAACAAATGCATCAAAGCAAAAATATCTTATACCGGATTGGTTTCAAGGTGAATGTCGTATTTTATCTAAGACTCCAATACTTAAAAAACGTTGGTGGCTTTTTCAAGGTACATTTGAATTGTACCGCTTTGATCTACCGCGTGCAATAAAAGTCATCGCTGATACACCAGCACATATACGTAAAAAAGAAGCATCATCAACTCATGAATGGGATAAAATTGTTTTACGTAAAGGTGCTCGTTTGAATGTTGTACGCCGTGAACAATATCAATCACGTATTAAAAATGAAAAAGGTGAATTACTTGCTAGTGAACCAAAAGATGCATTTATACTTTGCGATCCAGCAACTGGCGATGAATTTATTTTACCACCGGGTGTCCCACTACGTTTTGGAACATTAATTGAAGAAAATGAATTAAATGACAAATATAAAAGTCATGAAGGAACATTCACGTTTCCAGAGATAATGATGCGTTATGAGTTTCCACTTGATGTAGAAATAACAACACATTTACCTGTTGATTTACCTGATTTTAAGCCTCAAGTTAGATTAGAAAAATTCTGTGTTGCCAAATCTGTTTTAGGTTTTCTTATTGGTCAAGGTGAACCGCGATTGATTGAAGTTTCACCATTAGCACAGTTTACGGTGCATTGTGCTAAGTATATATAAAAGACGTCATGGATGTTGTTTTATTTGATTTTTGATTTTTGAAATATTCAATTTAGATGCTTAACATATGGTTTACCACGTGAAAGTGAACATAACCAAACAGATGAAAAAAAAGAAGAGAAAAAAGAAGGAAAAAAAGAAAAAAAGGAAACAAAAGACGCAGAAAAATTCGATGAAAAAGAATATCAACGTTATGAAGATACAAGAAGTAAAATAAATATTATTTTTGATGAAGCATCTGAACTTTATAAAAGTAAAATTCAATTAGCATCAGCTGATGAGGTTCTTAAAACTTATTTTCGAATAATTACAATTTTTTATTCTTCGTGCTTCTTTTTTTTTGTTTTATTTCGCAACAATAGCTTGACTGTGTTGAAACAGCTTTTGAAATAAGTGTGAAAATGAAAACTGAAGACGATCGACCATTGGACAGTACTTATTTACTATTAGAAGCAGCAATTCAAGTTGTTAAACAATCAAAAGATGACGTTCCATTTCCCAAACCACAACCAGCACGATTTACTGTTCATGCTAGTGCTGATCCAAGTAGACTGAATTTCTCTTTTCATTTTCAACATAAATCTATTTGAATCTATATTTCAGATAATCCATATAATGAAGTTATTGATTTTGAAGATATGGATGCTCTCACTGAAAGTATCGATACGAATAAAGCTGCAGAACCAAAAAAAGGAAGTTCAAAATCGAAATCGAAATCATCATCGAAAAACTCATCCAGCGACAAACCTGAACAACCGAAAAATCAATCAACTAAACGTTCAGCTCTGGTTGTTCAACAATTGCCGCCACCAATGCTCTTACCACCGTAATGTCTTGCTCGTTTTTTTTTTAAATTTCATATCTTAAACAACACTAACTTCTTTTCCATAGTGAAGCATTCGAAAGAACAGTTAAAGCCATACCTGAAAAACTCTACACCGATTTTATTCCGGCTTCTGCTACAAAGTATGTCAATTAATTATTTATATTGAATGAATAATTTCATTTTCATTTTTAATTTAAATAGAAAATCCGATAAAAAAGAAAAACCATCGAAAAAAAGTCACAAATGATCTGGAAAGAAAACGATACACGAGACCCGTATTGAATTATCTTTGATTTAGCCTTATAATACTTTACAGGATAAAAAAACGTTAAATAGAATCTAAATAAATAAACAAAAGAAAACAAACAAATAGCATAAATCATTAATCATCACGCTTCAGTGGTGATAAACGGCGTGGAAGGGGAGTAGCCGAAGATTGTATTGAAACAATATATGACTGTAACGAGGGATTCAATAATACATCTCGACGTGGTTCAAGACGACGAAATGTTTCGAGTGATTTTAATGGCATACGAAGTTTCGATTTGTTAGCATTCTAGAAAGAAAAGAAATGATTTCCTATCGAAAAGCAAAATACAACAGTAAGACATTACTCCAATAGAATATAGATCTGTTAATTCACACGAAGTAGTGGTAACTGCTTTTTCTCGTGTTAATAGGTCTTGAAGATGAGTTTTCGATAATGTTGGATCAATATAAGCTATGTTAATCTTTTATTTTTTTTTCAAACAAAAAACCATAGATCAAAAATAAAGAATTAACCGAAAAATTCATACTTGATTTAATTTAGTTCGTAATAAAAATGTTTTTGTTTGAATAATAAACTAAAAATTGTTGGTAAAAATAAATAAAATCAGTGATGTAAATCTATTATCAACTAATTAATTATACCAGAAAAATATAATATGCTAAAAAATGAATACTTATGGTCATGGCTGTTAGAATCGTAATTTGAAGATTCGGCAAAACATCCAAAATATTTAATAAAACAACGATGGCATTAGTTATAAACCTATCAAAATTATTATAGAACGAAACAAAAAATAGATTTTCGTTTTACCAGATAGAAAAAATAAGAAATGAACGATGTGTTTTGGTAGGTGGTTTGCTCGTGCATATGAGACATATTATAAACCAAAAGCAAGTTAAAAGATACAGTATCATTTGAATATAATTACATATCAAAAGTATATTTTCATTGGCGAATACTTGATCGATAAACTAAATAAAAACAAAAAGAAGTGCCTAATTGAAACAATTCTTAGTTTCATCAACTTACTGTTGTCATAATAATAAAAATAACTATCTGTACAAATATATATAAAGAAATAATCAATATTATTTCCGTCATTATATTCTTTTTCAATTGAACATGTACAGTTAAACAACCTTTTGTAGAAAGAATTAGAAGAAGCAAAAATAATATTTGAGCACATATAAAAAGTAGTCGAGCAAGAAATATTAATGATTGAAATATAAATACATCAATATTTCCTATGAATGCATATATAAGAGTTTGAATAAAATATATAAAGCTATTAAGCCATGAAAATATTATTGAAACAACATATAATTTAATTATTAAACACGACTTGTTTTTCGATAAAACTAAACAAGAAAATATTATTGTTGCATCCGAATCATAAATTTCAATAGAAAAATATACATATATATCTCACGACAATGAATAAAAGAATACTATAGATGCATGTACTAACAATAAACAATGGTAATATTCCTAGAAAAAAAAAAGACGAAAAGAAAATATTTAAAATATATAAGATTCTATCACCTCGTTCATCATCAGAAAAATGTTTCATGAATAAATTATCACCATTAGTTAAGACTAATTTATATGTAAATGGTAAATCCTATTTATTTTAATATAGACATATATAGGCATGTGTGTATGATTTGTAAATAAGAAAAATTCAAATGTATTTACAGTTGTATTTAAACTTGAATTACATTTACTTAAAATAAAATGCATTTGACCAATTGATGTAAATGATGATGATAGAGACCATAGGTTTGTTTCATTTTTAGTTTGATTTAATTTCAATTCATTTTTCAAACAAATGTTTGATAAGTCATTCTTAATTTCTATCCATTCTTGTTTGTTCAAAGCAAAAAATCTTATTGTATTTTCTAAGGACTATAAGAGAAGAGAAATGATTAATTAGAAAAACAATATATTTAATAACTCACATATAAGCTTATGTCTATTTGTCCATAAATTGGATGAAAATAAAATTTTGTTAAATATAACCAACTCTAAATATTTAAATTTAAAAAGTAATTAAATTATTCAATACTTTTCTGTTACTTACAATATTTGTATTTATGGTATCAATTATTATTTTGCCAGAAACATTAGTAAACGAATAAGTTATGATTATGAACATTAATGAGAAGAAGTCCATGTTTTTCTATTGCTTGATTTCTGTTTTCAGTGATTGATAGACAACATCGATGCTGATGCACATCGATTTTATTCTCTCTGTTACTTTTCTTGTGTAAAGTAGAAAAAAAAGTAAAGAACGAACAAACAAACCGATAAATCAAGGACGATTTTCAAGACATACACACGAGGGGTGCGGAAACAATATAGCATTCATCCGATTTCCAGTGATTAGCACGCAACTTTTATTTTTTCAATGAAATATTAAAAATATTGTTCCTTAGGAAGTACAAGCGAGGTGACAACACGAGAAATAGAATATTTCTCTATATTTAACGGGAAAGGAAGAAAATATCGACATATATATATATATGTTGTAGGCAAAATTAAAATCCAGTCAAATTTGAAATTTGACTAGGCAAAATTAGAATTAGAATTCTGCCTAGGCAAAATTCAAAT
>OENM01000046.1:151738-175028 GCA_900239745.1 Rotaria magnacalcarata
ATTTGAATTTTGCCTAGGCAGAATTCTAATTCTAATTTTGCCTAGTCAAATTTCAAATTTGACTGGATTTTAATTTTGCCTACAACATATATATATATATATATATTTTTTTTTTCAATTAGATGTTGATCACAGCTGTGGACAACCACAGTCGGATTGTTTTTGAAACAAATATCACTACTTACACTCTTTATTCAACAAGAAGAAGATTATAGGAAATATTATGACTCGTTTGCATTTGTCGACAAAATCAGCAAGAAAAACAAGTGAATACCTTCGATTCGACTGGAATTTTTACAATAAATTCCTCTCGAATGAATCTGCATTCTGATATTAGAGTCTTGCATTCATAATCAACGATATTTAATTAATTAGCTAATTAGTTCAACCTAATTAGCGAATGACTTCCGAATATTATGTTGTAAAAGTTTCCGAATTTTCGAATTGATTCTATGCTATTAAGTGTATCTATGGTATAGTTTTCGTATTCTACAAGAAAACGTTTTTATTTTCTTATTATTTCATGATTATCAAGAAGGATTTATGACAATAGCAATGAAAAAAATACATATTCTGAGTAATCAAAACACGTTCAAGACAAATTCTACATATAAAAGTCCCCATTAGAAGTCAGTATAAATAAGGAGTTTGATTGCGCTTGGGATAAGAACGTCCTCATACTAATTTTACTCGTAACTTTATTTTTTCATATCTTTTCAACACCAAAGTTTTATGGAAGTTAGTTGACTTTCTCTTATAATCTACCGTGCAGTGAAGGATGCCTGTAGTAGGACAGAAAATTGCTAGATCATTCAAACATGCATAATAGATCTCGAAATATACATATATTGCTATTTTTCAGAATCTTTTCGTGACAATCTCAATGCAATATTAATAAGTTCTTATGCAATCAAATCTATTGATTTGACAAAGCTGAAAAATTATTTTGATTTAGGTCTCTCGTATACGCAAGAGATTCAAGTTAGCGAATATTTCCATCGTTGGTGATTTACAAAGTTGATATCATACAAATTCTAACTTCGACTTGCGCACTCTCAATAACACATATGAAGCAAAGTGGTTCTCATTCAATTATTTTAACGGACGTAGAAAAAACAATCTGAATAGATTAAAATTTAAAAGCACGAATACTCTATGCAATATTGAATATGACCGATAACGGCTGACACACTTTTTCATTTCGAAAAAGAAAACGATTGCTCTATTCGTGCACCACTCGAAAAAGACGGATAAAATTTTTCAAACCAATTATTGGATCATTAGTTTCATATTTACACATAGAATATTTCTGGCAATGAATCCTATCAATAGGCTCCCTTTACAAGGAATTAAAGTTCTTGATTTAACACGTGTTTTAGCTGGTGAGATTCATGCTTGTCGATTTCTTTTATTAATCATTTCTGTAAATTCTAAGGACCATTCGGTAGTATGATATTGGCTGATTACGGTGCAGATGTAATTAAAGTTGAAAAACCAGGTAGATAAAAACGATATACTTGCATTTATCAAGTTTTATTCTGAAGGCCAAGGTGATGATACACGAACATGGGGACCACCTTATGTCGAAGATCAGAGTGCATATTTTTTAAGTATCAATCGAAATAAACAAAGCATTGCTGTTGATATGAGTCGTAAACAAGGTCAAACAATTATTCGTGAGGTAATTTTATTGAATTAAAATGTTTACAAAAATTCATGATTTTTATTTAATTAGTTAGCTAGAAAAAGCGATATTGTAATGGAAAATTATTTACCTGGGCAATTAAAGAAATTCGGTCTCGAATACAAAGATCTTCAATTGATTAATGATAGACTTATCTATTGTTCAATAACAGGTGCGATATAGAACTTTTATTTTTCTTATATTTTGCTAATAATCAACATTATTTTAGGTTATGGAAGTCAAGGTCCCTATTCAAGAAGACCAGGCTATGATTTAATTATTCAAGCATTAGGTGGCATGATGAGTATCACTGGAAGTTCAGTAAGATTAGATTTTGTTTTTATTTGTATCAATCATGTAGTTGTTATTGATGTATAAATTAAAAGTAGTTCCTAGGAGCCTGTCAAAGTTGGTGTTGCTGTGGTCGATATAGCTACGGGTTTATCGAGTGTTGGAGCTATTACTGCTGCTTTGTATCAACGTGAAAAAACTGGTAAAGGAACAAAAATTGAATGTTCTTTACTTGAAACTCAAGTACGTAAAAATTCTACAGTCTTAGACAAGAGTATTTGACTACTCCATAAGTCACAATATTACTTTATGATATGAAACCGATATATTGAAGTGATTATTCACACATGTTCTTTCTCTTGTGAAAAACATCAGCTCCGTATAACACCGAAGACAAGATGATCATATGTCTACTTTATTATTGCTAAAATCCATAACATTAATCAATATCATCCTTGTGAAAAATATTCTCAATATTACAATTCAGTATTTATTTTTGAACAAAAGGTTCCCTTAACGAGACGATAATAGCTCAGCTATTATTGATGAAATTCGTACTAAGGATAATTACGGATGTGGTATGTATTTGAAAAGACATATCGTTCAGAAAGATTTGTGTCAACATGTTCCAACTAGTGATATCTAAATCATATAATTTCAGTGTATATGACCTGTCAGAAGACAAATTACCGCTTGTAATGAAAGTTCATTGTCATACTCTTACATGTAAAATTTGAGTTCTTTATCTTAACCAAAAAACCCAGCTTCATGTGGGCAACATCTATTATCTGAAAATATATACTAATATCTAGATGGAAAAATTATGTTTTTTTTTTCATGTTTTCAGCTTTCTCTTCTATCACATATTGCTGCCAATTATTTGAATGCTGGTTGGGAAGCTCAACGTCATGGTACAGCTCATGCATCTATTGTTCCTTATCAGGCTTTTATATGTCAAGACGGTGAACGAATAATTGTCGGAGCTGCCAACGATCAATTTTTTCATGAGCTTTGTGCAGTTCGTTATATTATTTTAATCGTTTAAAATGCAATCCTAATTTATATTCTACTGTATGTACATTTATAGGTTGTTAATTTACCAGAACTTACAACGGATGATCTATTTAAAACTAATAAACTTCGTGTTACGAATAGAAAAAGCTTAATTTCCATTTTATCAAAAAAGTAACATTTATTTTAGGTAGAAATCAATTGTTTTTTCTATTATTTTGATTAATAGATTTTTAGAAAAACCTTTAGCTGAATGGATTGAACTCTTTCAAAAAGCAAATCAAATTCCTTATGGTCCAATCAATGATATGAAAGGTGTTTTTGAAAATGAACAAGTAAATTTAGCATAAACACATCTGAGTTTAATACGAACTTTAAAGATTTCTTTATTTAGGTCACTTTTCTAAAACAAGTACTAGAAATGAAAAATCCAAATAGAACTAAACCAGTCCGAATTGTTGGTAATTATAGTTTCATATTTATGTTTGTATACGAAAGATTTAAATGCAAACAGGTAATAGATTTTTCGAATTGATTTATTATACAGGCAATTTATTCGATATACATCTTTTTTCGATCTGAACCATTCTCGTAATTTCATTCCATTTTATTGCATTTGAATCTTTAAATCGTTCCAAAGTTTTAAGATAACTTCTATCCATAATTAATGTCTTTCTCGATCGTTAAGCTGTATTGAGAAAAATACTTTTTATTTTCAGGTCCATCAGTAAATTTTGAAAATATTGAAAAGTCAACAATGCTTCGTCGTGCTGCACCATTACTTGGTGAACATACTCGTTCAATTCTTCAGACTGAACTTGGATATACAAATGAAAACATCGATAAGCTTATTCAAGATAAAATTATTCAATAATTTAATCTGTACATCATATATTCTTTGTTTTTAAGAAGTTCGAAAAACATGAAAATGAAAAGGAATACGATAGAAAATAAAATTCGACAAAAACGAATCTTTTCTGTTTTCTTACAGATGACATAGGCAAAGCTTTATACAGTATAACATCAGTATCAAAAATCAATCTTACAAATAGAAATTGACAATCGAAATGAATGAAGAAGAAGGCAAAGAAGAAATAAAAATGAAGTATTCGCTTCGTTTTTGTTTTGTTGTTGTTGTTGTCTATTTACATCTTATATACAAAACTCGAGAAAAAACAACAAAGCAAAAAACTATCACACTTGAGAAAAAACCAGCGTTGTTTAACATTGCGATTCGTTATTTTGATCTTCGCTGATATTTTCTAGATCTTCATATTCGCCATGTTTATATTTATGTCGTAACTAAAAGAAAACGATTTTATTAGAAGATTAAAAACTAAGGATGCTTTTTAAAATGTGTTTTACTTCATGCATAAATAAACAGGATACATTCATATCCAATTGTGCTGCACCTGGTAAACCTTGTATTGATGCTAAGGAGCCCATAAAAGAATTTGGATCAGACATATCAAACATTTGTGTGTGAATTCTATAAAAAAGAATAATGAATAAAAGCTAGAAATCAATCGATTGAAAGCAAGTTTCTACTTTGAAAGAACACCATAGTGTGCCAAACTTCGATAAGGTAAATCTGCTTTTGACACACCACCATTTAGAAAACTGTTTTGTATTATTGAAGCACTCGGTGGAACTGGTACAGTTGTATGTGATGGAGTGTATGAGCTTGTATTCATCAATGGTTTCGAAATAATCGAACGATTATTTAATGATGTTGTAGCTAAAATAAATTGAAGATTTTTCCTTCAAAATCTAAGCTAAGATAAACATATGGCAAGAGAGCCTATTTTTCACTATGAATGTTTCTGTAGGTGTGCAAACTAAAATCATTGGAAGAGCATGTGAGACTGCAATGTCTGGTTTCGTGAGTTACACTTTTATACTGTTATATAAAAAAAGAACATTTGTTGAACTTGCTACAGATTTCATTCGTATGAAAACAAAGAATTTCGAATGTCGAAATCGGCATTTTTGTTTTGATTATACATATCATCGGAAAAATAGCAAAGTATAGTTCTAAAAGAACCTATAAACCTCATATGAGATGAATGTATGTGACTCTAGATTGGTTTTTGAAGAGGATTTCAACAGAAATAAATGACTTACATAGAGGATCACTGTAAAAACTTTGTTGAGCTTGAAGATTTTGCATATCATTCATTGATTGTTGAAGTATTGATGATCCATGCATATTTTCAACGGCTGTCAAAAATATAATTAAATATAAATTGTTTCAGTCAATAAAAATTGATCAAACCTCGTTCTTGAATTTTTTCTAAATACACTTCACATTGTTTAGACATTTGCCAATTAGGATTTGTATGATGAAAATGCATTAATGATAATTCAAGTTTTCCATCATTAGTTATGCCACCATCAGTATTCGAAGGTGATTTTGGACGTATAGGTACAAACCACTAAAGAAAGAAAAGAAATTTTCATAGAGAGAAATCTAGCAAGTCAGTATTTACTTTCAAATCGCCATGTTTTGTGATATCCAATTGAGCAAAGCTACAAACATCACCAACACCTTGTACATCAACTGTAAAATTGCGTAAGAAATCAATGATTTGTAAAGATTTACGACGAAATTGAAAGCATAATACGAGTGGTGTTACAAATGCACTAAGGAGTTCTTCAAGAAAATAAACCTTAAACAAAAAGAACATTTTCGTAAGAAAAAAAGTGATATTAGCCTAATTTTATGTGTATAAAAATACATTGCAATGCTAAAGTGATATATCATATATGAAAAACATTCACGTTTATTTTGTTATCGATTTTGAAAAACTGTACAATTTAAAAGTGCAGAAAGTTATGCTAAATATTTTACTGTTAACATAACAAGCGTAAGCAATCATGAAAATTTCGGTGTGAAAATTTTGAAAAAGAAAACCTCAAATACAATGACATGGATCTTCATTCAAATACAAATCAACAATTTGAAGTATATCTTTGAATTCTATTTCTTATTTAAAAAATTATCAATAGACATACATATTTTAATTGAAACATTTGTCCGAATTCAGCTTGAACATAATCTGTATGCCCATGATCTTTCCATGAATCTGGTTGATAGTGAACTTGTGCCAGAACAAGTTGTAACATTTGCTCTGGATCGAATACTGCGTGCTGTATTACAAAAAAGAAGATAGAAAAAAAGCATTTTTCTTAAAAAATTCTTTATCGTTCGGTTTTACTTCATCAGGTATTAATGATCGACAAACGCCAACAACAACACCGAGACTAGTCATTACTGTTAACATATGTTCAACATTAAGAACATCTTCGTCATAAATTGTTAATAAGACTAAAACGGCTAATATAGCGCCAGAAGCAAAGCTAATAAATCTAAAGAAACATAAATATAAAATTTAACAATGCACCCAATATTATTTTCTTATGTTTTTAAAATTTTTACTTTGCCGTTTCAACAATACTATAATTAACAAATGAATTCATATAAGCAATGGCTGGTTTATAACCACGATTTAGTCGTTGATTAAGTGAATGATCAAGCTCATTGAAATGTCGTAGATAGAGTCGACCATAATTACTCCAACGACGACTACCCAATACACCTGGTTCACGTCGTACCAACTTAGAAAATGTAAAAAATGATTTATTTGATTCGATAATTGGATAAATTATTATTTTACCTCAGTATAACCATAAAATAAATTTAATACTTGCCAAATAAATATAAATGGTGACAAAAGTAAATTTGCAAGACCATACAGTAAAATAAAAGTTGACAATCTAAATATACTTTCATTTATCAAGATATACAATTGAATCTATAAATTTACCGTTTAGCTAATTTTTGGCGTTGACTATGAACTTTATATTCTTGTCGTAAATGCCAACGTTCATCGAACGGTGCATACGGACCCCCTAAATGTATTCAAATTTTTTATTACAACGCAATATTATTGAAATTAATATGTGAACGTTATAGACGTAGGTAAAGATTCAACTCTTATTTCTAGTGTATTTATTCATTTATAAGTCTACACAGAAAATTCTGACATAGACAATTAGAATCAAGATTCAATATTTCATCAAATAGATATTCAGATTTTTTTTCTTGGTTTCACAGTATTTCATTGAAAGTTTCTGCTGATTAGTATGTTTCTCTTTTGTCGAGTGTTAAATCCTCAAGTGGATTTCTTACTGCATCATATCTGTATCACTGGATTGTTTTTTTCCCGATATTCAATATCTTAACTTCAGGATATTTGAGTCGACTGCAACTATAAATGGGTCAAGTATCACGTTGAAATTTCATTTTGCAGTATGCATCGAACGATGGATTTACAACTTAGAAAATTAATTGAAATGCAATCCACAAGTCTATAGCGAAGAATCATTTTAGAATTTGATTAGTCTGACTGAAACCTTTTTCCTAAGGATTAGTGTGAGCTACTCTCAAATCAAAGTTGTCTATTAAAACTACTGTAAATAAAACATTGAGATAGCTTTCCAATAGTCTACAAATCAAGAACTAGACCAAAGTATGTAAAAACAAATAACTTTTGTTTGAATTTCAAACGATTAGTTAATTATTCATAAAAAAATTTATCATTCAATTGAATTTAACAAACTTACAAAATAGTACTAAACGTAGATTGAACTTGAAACCAGTCGTAAATGATATTCTAAAATTGATTGAATAAGAAAGAAAATAATTAGAAAAATAATCGATAACATACATATCGCCAAGTATTGGTAAACGAATTCTTGGTGGTAAAATTCCTTTATTCACCATAGCAACTTCATAATTTTTAAAGCGTAATAATCGATTGTGAATATCTAATTCTGTTAAATTTAATTTATGTATACATAAATGATGTGTTCGTTGAGCAAGTAATAATCTTTGTTGAACTTCATGCCAAGTCATATTAGATAGATCATTCTACAAGAGAAAACTCTCAAAGAGAAAACATATATTGAGATGATATTCTATACCGGTTTAATATCCAAAGCTTGAATATAAAATGCTCGAATATTATAATATGAAATCAGATTGTACAGCGCTCGTGATAAACGATAAAGCCAATAGATTATAGAAAGTATTATGCATGAAGTTGTTAATAAATGCATACTAAATTTTGGAAAGAATAGAATAGAATTTTTATAATAAACTCAAAATTAACAATATACTGGCTGAGACACTGTTGAGGTGATTGAATAATTTCATCAAAATGTATCTTATGAGTTATATTTCTTGCTGATGGGGTTGAGCGAAACAAAACCGGATAATCAATACATTGAACGATTAAGATAGTAAATGAAACAATAAATATAAATTGGCTGTTTCAATAAAAATTGTCTAAATACATGAAAGAGAAAAATAAGTTCATCGAACTTACACAAGACCGAATATTTCAGAAAGTATAATACAGAAAAAACCGTGTTGTTGATGATATTGATATACACGTACAAAAAAATCATCCAGATCTTTTTGATGGCTCCATTGAGATTCTTTAAAAAACAAGAATAAAATTCGCTTATTGAGATATATAAACGATTGATTTTTCTTTAATGTTCTTTACGTTTTTCACTATTATTTAGATCTTCTTCCGTATCGAATTGCATAAAAGGAGATAGACTTTGGTCTGGTATTTCGGCACCATCATTATCTTCATTGACAAGAGTTCGATAATCCATTTGACAACTGTTCTTTAAAGTATTTTTTTTTGTTTCTCTTCAAATATTATCTAAAAGTTATAACAATATGAAATCATAGAGATTATTTCTTTTTTTTAATCTCTGTAACAAAGCGTAAAACAAAAATAACTAAGTTCTATAGGCTCGTCTCCGTCTTGGCGAAGAAATTATTTCATTTTCTTTATTTGTTGTTGATTTATCTTCAATGAGTTCAGCAGTTACTGGAAATATATCACCAGGTGCAGCATGATGGGATAAACGATGAAGACCACTGAAACGAATAAAAAATATTGAGCTCATAGACACACAACTGGTTACAATAAAAATGTATTCGTTTATTTTTAGATCATTAAAAGACTATCGAGTTAGATCCAGAATTATAATTAGCAGAATTGCATCAGCATGTCTTTATTGAAATTGGCAAAAACTTCTCCATTATAAATGCAAAACCTCTAAATTTTCTCATCGATAATAAGACAAATGAAACCCTATTCTGAAAAACTCCTTTTCTAGAAATTTTGAAACGATAATATATTGATAATTGTTTAGTTATAATTAATGCGATGCGAAGCAGAAGCATTTCTGTAGTCCGTCGCGTGTTTTCTTTTGCTTTTGCTTTCTCGACGTACGCAACTTTCTCATCATTTTGTGATACAATGATATCGAGAACCGAAAATCGTAGAAAAGCGGTTAACACGTGAGATGGAAGTATCAAGATCGAGCTACTTTACATCTGTTTTCGAATCTTCAATCTGAAGTTTTGTTCACTCACAAGTGTGGTTCCAAAATGACGAAAATGAAAGAAATTCGTTGTGAGATAATTAAAGTGACGTCATCAACCTATGTTAGCCACTATAGTCTATTCATTGACAGCTGATCTATGATAATGAATCATGGAGATAATTAATCGATCAATCGAAATCGGTCTTTAAGAATGAATCGCCAAGTAAGAATAGAGTTTTCTCAGTGATGAATTTCATCGTGTCGACATAGAATGCATTCAAGATTTCTCCGAATTGAAGATTTTTCGTGAAGATCCGTATTCTTACGTCGCATCGCATTTCGTATACGAGTGCAACTCAGATATCATCTAGCTTTTTTCTTTCTTTTTTATTCGAGATCGTACGCATCGTTTTCGTCGTTTTGTGTCGCGATGATCCCGAGCACCATAAATGATAGAGAACTCATTGAAACTGGAGATGACAGTATCAAGATCGCACTTGAGAAATCTTTTTTCTAATTTTCAATCGGACGTTTCGATCGCCTGAATATATCGTTCCAAAATGACGATTTTGAAAGGTTTTTACCGTTTCAAGACTTTAAGATAATTAAATGACATCATCAACAGATATTAGTTCATATTGAATTCAAGTTAATGAATCATAGAGAGAATTAACCGTTCAATCGAAATCGATCTTTAAGAATGTATCTCTTAGTAAGAATAGAATTTTCTCAATGATGAATACCATTATGGCCACATAAAAAGTATTCAATATTTTTCGAGGATCCAGATTCCTGCTTCGCATCGCATTTCGTATACGAGTGCAATTCGAATACCATCTAGTTCAATATAAAATTCTAAAAAACTATTAAAAAACGAGCGGCAAATTTTGATTTTGAAGAATTGTTATTAGATGTAGTCGGAAGGCTTTAGGTAACTGAAAAACTCGTGAATATATTGCCTTGAGATTTTCACGTCATAGACTATGAATTAAGCGGAAAATTACGTACGCGCCGTGTTTATTTTTTGATATAGGTACATTGACATATTCACCATTGGGGCAACAAAGTCGAACATGTTGATGATTTTTACGGTCAACGATGGGTTCAATAACACGTGGCCATGTTCCATAAATATCTTTGAAAAAAATATAATGTACATGAGAGCAAGAAGCTTGTTTCTAATTTCACCATTTTTATCTCGTTCGCCTTTTCTAACGACAATATATGACATTTGAGCTATTTCAAAATCGGGTACATTCTATATCAGAAAAAAAATCGAAAATTAGTTTGTAACAAAAATTAAAAAAATAAATGTTACTTGTTGAAAATCAAATATTTGTAATGGTCTAAATCGAGTTGCTATGCGACATGGAATATTTAGCTGTGCTTTTGGACAAGTCAAATCGTGCGGACACTAAATTTCACACACAATTCAAATACTCGAAAGATAAATATTATTATATCGGAGTAATGTTGATTGTTACCGGTGAAAAAATATGTGCTCGAGAGTACCGTTTAGTAATCGATGAGTCATCATGTTCTTTCAATGATTCTCCATCATTCATTTCTTCAACATCATTGTTGTCAATCGTTTTGGCAGAAACAGCAATACGCTAAAAAAAGACATCATACTATTGTAGAAGTTAAAATATACGACATAAATTTTATGTTTGTTCGTCATATCATCTGATCATATAGGAACAATGAGAATTAACACGTGAGTCATAAAGAGATTGTTCCGTTGGTCTATTATCTAGTGATTCATGCAATTTGCTTTCTATTATCTCTGTTGTTTTGTATAATTTACAATATATCCGCCATGTTGTTTATCATTTTCTTTCCATATGTTCTCGCATAGTACAGAGTTGTTTTTTTGCAATACGTCATCAACTTATCGTATTACAAACTCAATTGCGCATTCGAGAAGAAGCAGATCGATGCTATTTCTATTAGTAGAAAACAAGCAAGTGTTTATTTTCTGTCATTCATCAATCTCTCTTTTCTCTCCTATACAATCGAGTCCAACTTGTGTGCCACTTAACTATTAACTAAGATAACATTTGACAATAATATTTTACAGAACTTACACTTAAAATATTATCACGAGCTTCATTAATTGCTGTGTAACCATGAATATTTCCGCGCTCAACAAGAATCTAAACTAAACAATTGAATAAAAAAATTTTCTTAGAAAAGATAAAACAATTACTAGAAAACCACCAGGTTTAACATTATACCACAAAGATTGAACAGCTTTCAAACGTTCAAAACGATTCTCAAATTCAAATAAAGTATGATCAGCAACAACTAAATCGAATACATTCTGAAAGAGAAATAAATTCATTATTTTGTAAAACGAATCCTTTTGCGAAAAGATGACTGGATCAAAAGTGTTTCTAAAACTTTCATCTAACAGAAACAAAATGCCTTTAAAAGATTAATAGTGTCCATAACTTATTTTGTTACAAACGGTATTCATTATGAAAAGCATTGTAAATTGTAAAACATAATACATCTATTTCAATTTTTATCAAACCAACAACGAAAAGCCTTTGGTACAATGATTCTCATTCACACAACATAGATAAAAACTCGCTCAAGTACATTTTTTATTTCTTATCGAAATATAAATTTTCTATTCGATAAATTTATTTTGAAAAACTTCTTACTCTTCTAGAGATCCCTTCAAAAAATCTATCACCAATTGGAATTAAATCATTCCGTTGATCAAGATTTTTTCGTCGAATTAATTCTAACTGTTACTCTTGAGAAAAAAATAGTTATAAATAAAATTCATTTCTTCACTAATCCCCTAGCAACTTACTTCACGTCCATGTGGCATAAATTGTCGATAGACAACACCATGCACGAGTGGTGTTTTATTCGGTTGACCTTTTTGTAATATCAACTGAGATAGTTCATTCATTTCACGTGATTTATCAACATTGAGAATTTCAGCAAATGCTTGTTTACCCCATACATGCATGGCTGCCCTTTAAATAAAAATAAAATAAAATACGAACTCATAGATAAACTTACCACATAACAGAACCAACACCAGATCCGAAATCAAATAAACGAACCGGTAGAAAATCTCGTTCTCTTTTTTTAATCTAAATAATTTCTTTTTTCAAATTCTGTTGATCTAGTTTAAATAAGATTACCTCATTGAAAATTTGTAAAAGCATAGCATAATGTGATGCGAAATTAGTTGCCAAATATATTTTTGATTTGTATTCATCGAAGCTAACATTTACAAAATAAATTCTTTTTCTGCATGTATTCAATATTTTACTTTAATGGTTGCCAATGGTAAATTGAGGATTTTAATCGTTTGACTAATTCATGTTGTCGTTTGAGATTTATTTCTNCACGGTGTTCAGGACTCAATGCTAATGTATTCATTCGTGCTTAAAATAAAAACAAAGTATTAGAAGGAGATCATTTTCTATAGAGACCTACGTTCAGTATCGATTAAATTTTGTATAACCTTTTGTGCTATAGTTTGTAATTCGCGTTGTTCCATTGGTAAGTGTCGTTCAGCTAAATGATCTGCAAGTAATTTCATGTCTACTTTAAGACGTTGCGGTTCAATGTCTATCAGCAAAAAATAATAATAATAATCCAATGATTGTTAGTGAATAAAAAAATAGTAATAATATTCGTACCAGATAGAACGGTATTAATTGTTTCTTCAAGTTGTTTTGGTAATACATTTTTATGGTAAAACTTTCCTTTGTGCTCTTTAAAAAAAGCTAATTTTGTATTATCAGATGTTAATTGTTTATTAACTTCTGAATCAAGTTCAAGTCGAACATTTCGTGGAAGATTTTGAACAAACTATATGAGCATCATTTAGAAGGGTTTTTACAACGAAAACAATTATCACTTACTCGACGTGAAACATAACTAACAGTTGACAAAGAATGCCGAGAGAGAATCATCTAAAGTGACAAAGTTCCTATTGCAAATTTTACTGTGAATAAAAGAAATGAATTGAAAATCCACAAGAAAAAAAACGACAAAAACACAAAAATTAATTAAAGTCCTAATGTTTTTCGAACACTACGTTTTGCTGTTTCATCGAATTTTTCACGATTTTCTCGGAACATTTTTGCAGCATCAACATTTGCTGGACTTGCTTCATTAGGTTCTATGAAAAATAAAGCATAAACATCCATGATTAACATTAAAAGATGTTTACCAGCGAGTAAAGAAACAACGGAGAGTAAAATCTTTTCAATACTTTGTACAGGACTCCAGCGTTCAGCACTTGTTTCATAACCCTAAAAGCAATATTCAGTTAAAATAAATCGACTTAAATTAGAGTTTATCTAGTTCAGATATTATGAGATCAATTTCTAAATGGTTTGTAGAGATCCAGTACCTGTTCTACCTATTATACCAATATCTGAATTCATTTCATACCAACTACATTGATATATAACCTTTTTTAAAATGTCTATTTCATTGTAAATCAACTAAACTTATGTAGTGCTCAGTAAACTACGATAGTGAATTCTTAGCCTGATCTAAAACCTTTTGATCCATTGGGTTCGAATAGAATTTTTTTACGTCATAAACTCAGACCTAGACATTCATCAAGCAAATGTTTATGTTTAAACATAAAATTTATTAAGTATTGCAACACGAGCAAGAACTAAGGAACTTATCGGCTGTTAAAATATGTTTCGAAAATGTTTAGTGGCAGAATAGAATTCTCTAGGATGTATTTCGAGATAAAATTAAGAAAAATGACTTGTTACTGCATCTGTCTTCGAATCTAAAAATAAAAACCGTACACTTGCATATGCTTCATTACCATCATTTCAAAAGAAATATCAAGTTTCGACAATTTTCCGCACGAGAAGTCTAATGAAATTTTGATTAACTGCTACTAACTTCTTTAATATTGAACACGATACGTCACAATTAGGTACTATTCAGTAAATAATGCAATAGATAAATATAATGACATTGACTAAGGTTATATTTTTTCGCTTACCATTGGATCATCACCAGGCGCATGTAAGATTGATATACACACTCTACCATCAGGATACACTAATTAAGAAAATATGACAATAACTAAGTCATTAATTTTCATTTTCCTACCATTCGGATGAAAAATTTCACTAACAAATTTCATTTTAGGTGGACTTAATGGATAATCACTTGGGAAATGAAGGCGAGTGGCAAAAACTCCAAATTCAAATGGTGTACCATTAGGTCCTCTATTTAATTAAATAAAAGACAAAACTCCATGAAATATAGTCTTGTTATACGAACGTAATGAGTGCCTCCCACTCAAAAAAATTTTCGTCACTAATTGGTCCAGCTAAGACTCCATCTGGTGGATTATTTGTTAGTTCTACAATAATAGAATAGATTAACAAAAGAAGATTTTCTCTTCATTTTCTAACTAAAATTCTTACGTTTATATTCAGCTATTAAACGTCGTAATGCCGAACCGGCCATCTGAAAATATCCTAAGAAGTAACAATTGAAAAAATGACAAAAAAAAAACTTCATTTTATCTTTTCTTTTTCTTCTCTTAAAGAAACAAAAACAAAATGTATAATAAACAAATTATGCTTTTGCTTATTGAGATTTGACATATGTGTCTAAATAATGACTAAGTAATCGAGCTGGATGATTTGTTAATGATAATGTTCGACTACTAGGTAGTTGCGTGATTGAAACAAGTTCTCCTTGGAAGTAATCAATACTTGGTAATTGTGCTAAATTTTCAAGACCAGCTCGATTATATAGACGTCCGTCAACAAGACCACCTGAAAGTGCGAAACATTTTCTTTATAAATAAAAAATAGAAACGATTGTTTTTCTTTTACCAATCAATAGCAGATTATTTCGATATTTTTTAAGTAATTTAAAAGGTAATGATAAATTATTTTCTTTATGAAATAAATAAATTGTTTCAAAACCAAATGATAAAATTGGTGGCAGGAAATTTTCATATCGTGTATCATTTGCTAATGCCAAACTACAATAAAGAAAAATATGTATAGGATAAGTTTAGAAAAACCAGAATTCTTTATTTAACAATCACAACTAAAAACGATTGTCGAAAAAGTATGTTTCGTTACGAAAAACTTTCTATGTTGAGAAAAGCTCGTCAAAGTTTCAATTCAAAGATTTTCATGGAGAGATTTTGAAAAACGAAGATTATTGCAACCATTTATTTTTGGGATTCTATTAAAAACGTTTCGTAAATTGGACGTCCTTGAATTTTTCTCTAACTATTATTGGTCAGCAACAGTCATTGTGTCAAGTATCAAGTAGGTGTTTTTTTTTTATCCTGAATCCATGGAAATTTACAGAATTAGTAAGAGATAAGTTCTTTAGTTTGTCATAGATTAACTAGAAATCCTTGATTGTTTTT
Organism: Rotaria magnacalcarata; assembly: GCA_900239745.1. Classification (NCBI taxonomy): domain Eukaryota; kingdom Metazoa; phylum Rotifera; class Eurotatoria; order Philodinida; family Philodinidae; genus Rotaria; species Rotaria magnacalcarata. Next base: position 167,539 of record OENM01000046.1, read on the forward strand.
GATAGAATTCAAAAACTGATCTTCAAAGACCTTTCTTATCTAAAGATTAAATAAAAAGTAAACTATCGCTTTTCCTAATTGAAAATTATTGTAGCTAATTAAATCTTTTCTCTAATTTTCTCTAGTTTCTCTTCTTAAGATAATAGACTAACAGTTTCATTTGAAGACTGTTATGCCTCGATATTAAATAATTACTGTGGAACTATTCGTGGAAATTTCATAAATGTAAATCCATTTTTCATAAATTGCATTTTTGCAATTGTATATCGAACTAAATATAAATAAAAGAATTTTAGAAATATTTAGTGTTAATAAAAATCTATTTACTTGGTGGAACAATGCAAACTTCTTGGCAAAGTAAAACAATACGACTTGATTCAAGCATTTCACGAAAACGTCCTGCTCGAAATTGATCATACTCGGAGGCCTAGAAAAATCAGGATTAAACTTAGACGATTTGAAAATATGTGTAAAATGTTTTTATTTCGATGATAACATTTAATATTATCAAGTCATATAAAATAAGTGATATTATAAAATTTCTCGATTACTCTAGTGATAGAACATATCAAAATTCTATGGCTTTTTTCACACTGAAGATTCAATGCTTCGAAATTGATCAGCATGAATGAACAAAAAACTGCGTGTTCTCCTGAACAATCGTCCACTTTTTAAAACCTTCCAGCATTGCTTTTAGACTATGAAATGGATAATGTTCACAGAAGTAATCATATTTTATAAAGTATGACGAAGCTATAAGATAGAGCAATTAAAATTTTACAAGTCTCATCCAAAGAATCGGCAACTTCCAAAAGTACACACAAGGAATCTTCAGTAAAAAAACCGATCGAGAATCCGTACATACTGAATAAAAATTCGTCTATTAATCTGTCGATATCAAAAGGGTGAGCCGACTGAATAGATTTCTGTGAAGCAAAACAAGAAAGTCAATAGAAGCTCTTTATGAGGAATATTTCGAATTCTGTTTTTCCTTTGGTGAAATCAATCTTAAATTGACTGTTAATGTCAAAATTTGTAACTTCTTTGAATTTACCTATCATAGAAAATCCATAATTGAGCAGAATACTCGTCCTAAAACTATGTTGTTTGCATACTAAACGCCTGATGTCAAGTGTCGAATACATCAATGGGTAGAAACTGTTCTTTGCAATAAATATTTGTTTATCTTTGTCTGAAATAGTGAAAATTTAGAATGCTTTCGAGTTATCTCAAATGACAATATCACATCCAATTACAAACTGTGGAGCCTATATTTTGCCTAACTGTAGAGTAATAATAGACTTGCATAATCTACAATAGATTCGTCTTTTTTTTTCGAGATACTAGTGTCACAAATTTGTAATATGTAGTACACAATTTCTTTGTCAATATGTTTGAAAAGGTTCAACGAATAAAAAAAAGTGTACTACTGTTGATTCTTGCAAGAGCGATCCTTACACTAAATCTTTCCTTTAGAATTTTCAATTCGGTTTTCTATGAAATAAAAAGAACTAATGTGCATACAAGTTCAATATCTTCTTGATCAAGTAGAATTTTATTTTTGATTTGTTCCCGATAACAATCTTCAACAGGATCTGGTAATGGTTTTTCAAGTACAGGCAATGCAATATCTTCCATAAATCGAACTAAATCTGGCCGTGAGTGTGGTATTCTTGTATTCATTTTTAAATGACGAATACATGATTTTGTTGATGGGCGAGAAACTAAATAATAATTTCGACGATGATAGATTTTTCATTTTAACTATCGAATACATAAAAAAAATGGAACATACCAAGTCTCAATATTGAATGCATGATCAAAAAATATGCGTCTTTATTTCTAAGCAAAATCGTTTAACTCAGATGACTTAAAAATCGTCTGATTGGAAATTTTCTCAGCCAATGAAAAATAAAGAGCATAACCTCTTTTAAATTTTTTTCTTGGAAAAGTCACAAAAATGAACAGAATTTTTTTTTTCTATGTTTCGTTTTCAATAAATGTATTCAAATTTTCGAATTTTATTGGCTGTAATTTGACCCGTAATATATAACATACATAGATCGATCGATTTATATTCGTATACATATTTTTTCCTTCCTGCCTTCCTTTGGCCGAAACTTGTCAATCAAGAATACATAGAACAGTAGACTCATTATCATCTAGTATATAGATGCGTACAGCTTGTTTCTAGTTTTCTCTTCAGCTATAAACGATGATCATCTTAATGTTCTACTCTATTCTTCTTCCTTCGAGCATTAGCAAAAAAAAGGAGAAAAAAGGAGAATCGATCGCAAGTAGCATCAACAAGTAAAGAAAAGAGAGAAAAGAATGTGATTATACAGTTACTGTTACTACTGTCCGATGTTCTCGATTTTCATTGTTGATTCTTTTATTTGCAATTGAGTTCACATTACATATTTAGATGTTATCATTTTGCTGTCAAAGATAAAAATAAAAACGACCATCTTCTAATTATATTAGCTCGATGACAAATAAATTAAATCCTCATCAAAGTGTTCCAATTAAATTGGTAATTGTTGGCGATGGTACTGTGGGAAAAACTTGCATGCTTATGTCATTTACAAGTAATGCATTTCCAGAAGAATATGTACCAACAGTGTAAGTATTCGTTGTTCGTTTGAAAATAATTATATTCTTTTTTTTTTATTTCTTTTAGTTTTGATAATTATACATCAAATGTAGTTGTTGATAATGTTAAAGTTTCATTGGGCTTATGGGATACAGCTGGTCAAGAAGACTATGATCGACTTCGACCATTATCATATCCACAAACCGATGTATTTGTACTCTGCTTTAGTGTTATAAGTCCAACATCATTCACAAATATCACAAATAAATGGATGCCAGAAATTCGACATCATTGCCCAGATACACCAGTTATTTTATGTGGTAAAATAAAGTTAAAATTAAATAAAACGATGATGATGAATTATAATTCTATTGTTATATTTAGGCACGAAAATTGATTTACGTGAAGATCGAGAATTTGTTAATCAATTACAAAGACAAACTTTTCAACCAATAAAACGTGAACAAGGACAACGTTTATGTAAAAAAATTCGTGCTTTTAAATATGTTGAATGTTCAGCATTAACTCAGAAAGGTCTTAAACAGGTTTGTTGTACTTTTATTTTGCTTACTTAATTTATCGACATCTTTTTTAATCCATATAGGTTTTTGATGATGCTGTTCGAAGTGTATTATCACCTAAAACAAACAAAGTATCAAAACCATCATGTGTTTTTCTTTAAAATCTACAAAAATACGTTCACACATAGTCATTGATGTTCTCTTTGTATATATATATATATACGTATATATTTATTTATATAAATGAAACAACAATATTGTTCATGCGTGCTCACATGACAATCAAATCAAGTTTATAATGAAAAAAGAAAGCGAAAAATTCTTTATGTATAAAACATTTTGTTTGTTACTGTCACAGTGCATTGTTTCTCTTATACTCTTTTGACTTTTTGTTTTTGATCTTATTATTGAGCTTCCATATTGTGTAAAGGTAAAGAAGTAGGTTCATTCATTACTTTCGTTTTTCTTTTTTTTTTCTTATTATCATTTGTCCTGATTCATATTCTATTTAGTGCGCATGATTGCGTACAGGTTTTTTTAATTATGAAAAATTCACAATAAAATAAAAATGAATTCAAAATAAAGATAAATTTTCTTTAGATTTAATTTTATGTAAGAGAAAAATAACTATGCCTGTGAAGGAAATATTCTATAGTGAAACATATAAAGATGATATGTATGAATATCGACATGTAATATTACCACCAGAACAAGCACAATTAGTACCACGAACACATTTATTAACTGAAACTGAATGGCGAAATCTAGGTGAGAATATGTCATTATCTTGAATATTTACCAAATTCTGTCCTGTAGGGTTACAAATGTCAGCTGGATGGATACATTTTATGCTTCATAATCCAGGTTCGTACTTAATTATAAAATATCACTATAGGGGAACAATAAATGTAAATAGTCATTATGAGTATTTTAGTAATATTAGAAGATTAAAATGAAAAACTATCGTATGGAAAACTGTACATTCTGGTATTTTGATTAGAAAATATTGTTATCGATAAGAAATGTTCTATTACATTATAATAAATGAGTCTTTTCTAATCGATTTTCTATTGAGTTGATTGACGAGACATTGATTTATATTTATATTGACAGAAATAACAAATTTATATTCTTGCACATTCTTGAACTCGTGCTATACGTTTAGTAACAAAATAATTACATAGAAAGGAAACATTGATAGATCAGTTTGTAATATTGTTGTATCAATCTAATAAATTAATCAATAACATTTAATGATTGATCGAAATCAGAAGAATTATGATTAATTTCTTAGTCATGGATTCAACTCTTTATATTTCATTATGATTTACTTTTAGAGCCACATGTTTTACTATTTCGTCGACCATTAAAATCGAATTGAAAACAAAAATTTGTTTCTTTATTTCTAAATTGCGATTTTTTACATTATGTTTCTAAATTCCATTTTCTTTCTTGTTTTGTTTTGTTACATATTTGGATATTTGTTGGCTGAAAACTTGTTGTTTTATTATCGATACGAAAAATAGCTTTTTCTCATGAAAGAAAAAAAAACAATATTGTTTTTGACAAGAAATCAGTATGCTCAAAATAGCAAGTACTTCGTGTTGTTTTGCGAGTAAGTGAAATACAAAAATATAACATTCTTCATTTATCGTGCAGAGATTATTAATTACTATGATAGCAACAAACAATCAAGCTATTGCAACGAGAATAATGATCTATGTATCGAGTTATATATTACGATGTCGAGTATGGGAAAGACTTGTTAACAACAGGATTATACATTTACAAAATGTATACTGGAAATGATTGAAAAAGCTACAAGTCTTGTTACTGCAGTGTGTGAACTTAGACATTTTTTTTATTTGATGATGACGATAAAAATTGTTAAAAAAATATTATTTGATAAACTTATTTCAGTATTCATTTGTCCAAATTTGATAGATTCCATTAGAGTTTATACGAAGCAATATTTTTGTTTCTTGTTCAAAAAATATCTATTAGTTGGATCATTGCAATTATTTACAGATGTAAAAGCATAAATTAAAGACAACACAAATATAATTGTTTAGAAAATTTTAAAGGACCTTAGAAAATCTCAAAGTAATGATATTTTACATGATAAAAAGAATGGTTGCGTCTCAGTAGAATAATTCAATAGATTTTACTAATTCAAATTGTATCTCCATTTAATTATGTGAAATCGGCAACAATTGTTTTAGTTAATTAAGTCACTGAATAAATTTCTTGTACGTAGAGATTTTATTTCATTTTTATCCAAGCAACAATCAGATAAAACTTAACAAGCGAACCTTTTTTTCAAGCAGAGAATCTTATCGTGTTTCATGGACTTTTAAAAAATAACATTCTGCTTATTCAGTTAATCTAACCAAATGCAATCGCTTTTCTGTATTACATACATATATTTTATCGAAGGCATTGAAATATATACAGTTCCTTTAAATCTTTACGAGTAAATGTAAATTTTTCTTTAGTCAATATAATAATAATGAACTTCCATAAAGCTTAATAAATTCATGGTTGTTTTTGTTTGTTTTCAATGAAAACTTTAAATAAGTAATGGCAAACTATAATGGCCTAAATCCAAGACACTGCTGGGATTTACTAGATGCATTCAATACAAATGAAATTTATTTTTTCATGACAAAAAATATATTTCAAGTGCATTATAATAGGGACATACACTGATAAAAAATCCGGGTAATGATCTACCCCTGCACTTTAAAAAGTCGCCATTAAACCCTTGAAGGCTTTATGATGCTATGGGTCTATAAAAACACAAGGTGTATATGATGGGTATATAAGGATTCACTATTCTACGATTTTAAGATAAGAGTATATTTTTCAACGGATGATAGTAGATTGTTGTTCGCTTTCAAGGTAGGAGTATTTTATTCTGCGTTATCGAGTTTACTATTTTACTTTTTCGTTAGAAGGGTATAGCACTCTACCTTTCTGGGTAGGGTAAGCTACCCTTCTCAGAAACCGTTCATTATCCTACGCCTAAGGGTAGATTCTGCTACCATTTCCTGCTAAGGTTTTAGTATTCCACGTTCAACAGTTGATTTATCTACATCTTAATAAAAACGGTTTAGCACTGTACGTGAACGCTCGATTTTATGCCTCTTCATTGACAGGTTTTTCTATGCTACTGGTAAGTATCGGCTTATCTACCTTAGCATCTCAAGGGATAGTTTCATCGTTGGTTGATGGTTGATTCTACTCCTCTTTTGTTGAAAAAAGTTCATCGTACAGGGGTTGATCTTTCTGCTCTTTCGTTGAAAGGGTTTATTATTCTACGTACAGAGATCGATTGTTCTACTGTTTGATCGGAAAGGTTTATTACTCTACGCACAGGGGTTGATTATTTTACCTTTGCGTCAAAAATGGTTTCTTAGGGTGTCGATGTGAGGGTCTGGGTCTGGTTAATGTTATTTTATACAGTCACCCACGCGCTAACTTGATGAAAAAAATAGCAAGATGCTGATCGTTTTTCATATATGTCTAACTTGAAATTTGAATTCAATTGAAAATTGAAATTTTCAATTTTCAACTTTTAAACCCATAGCATTCTGAAGAATGGTGACTCACACATGTATCGCCATACGTTGAAAGTTGAAATTTTCTATTTTCAACTGTATTGAAGTTTCAACTTTGACACTACTGTCGTTTTTTTTGCACTAGTCACAACCGAAAGGAAAATATGGATCACTTATTTGGTGAACTTGCGGTGTACATGAAACAATGTTTTGATATGCGTAAATAAGAAGTAGCGAAATTAGAGTCACACTTCATTGACTCCGATAAACATTTTATGTTGTAAAAAAAAGAAAAAATATGTAACGCCTATATATAATTACAAAGTAATACATCTTGCAGACTCACATTAAAAAATAAGCATTGTGATATTGACTAGTAAGTAGTCTTATTCGATCATCAATATTTTTACATTAGCGATGTGTTTCATTTTTACAATATAGCAATGTAGATAATAATGACAGCAAAAATGAGGAAAGATAAACATGCATTTTTGTGTTTCATATTAAGATATTGAAAAAACTGAGATAGAAAGTGTTACAGAGGCCCCGCTGTAACTTAAGTCAATTCACAAAATAGAAATTTATGTTTCTATTTAACCAATCAACAACAAATTTCCTATTTTCGATTCCTAATCTGAATCTGAATCTTTTCTTTATTGTTCTTTTTTTCCTATTTATACTATACCCCCCCCCCCACACACACACAGAAGAGAGAGAGAGAGAGAAAAGAAACAACGGATGAAAAGGCATTTGTTTCTTCGACTAGACTATTTTGTATATAAATATGACGGTGCATCATTCTATAAATGCACTTAA
>OENM01000046.1:179273-195206 GCA_900239745.1 Rotaria magnacalcarata
GGAATGTCATGGAAAAAGAATTTTGAAAATCGACCGTCGGAAACAGAAGTTAGAGCTAAAATAAGAGAAAAAGTCAATTGTACAAATAAGTTGCGTTTCACTCATATATATATATATATATATATATACACAAGAGCGTGTGTTGTGGAGGGGGGTGAAGTGATTTATTATTCATTAATAAAAAGAATCGAAAATAGGGACAGTTTTCTTGATCTTGATAAACTGTAACAAGAGTCGACTAATCTCTCAATCAAATGCAACCTTGAAATAAAATAATGCTAAGTCGAATGTAAAACAAAATAAGAATGAAAAAAAACGAGTGTGGTTACAACGCAAGGAAAAAGTAGACACATCGTAAGAAAGAAAAAATTTCTATTTCAAAGGAAGCAATAAATAGGGCAATCTGCTTTGTATGTGACCAAATATATTTTTATTCTAAAAAGGCAATGTGGACATGCGTCTTTTCTCTAAGCAACATTTTTTTACATAGGTATTTTCAAACGCTATTCTTTTTCTTTCAAGATTATCTCAAGTCGAGCAATCCGACAGTAGGCACCTATCGGAACCCATCCGATCCGACTGGAATCCAATACGATTTTATCGGATCCTGTCAGATCTTACCGAATTATCGTTGGATTCCGGGTCGAGGAATCGATGTCGGATCGTCAGTGTCAGATTCCTATGAATTCCAACGAAAAACCGTTGGATGCCATCGGAAGTTCATAGGATTCCGACACTGAGGATTCGACATCGATTCCTCGACCCGGAATCCGATAGAATTGTATCGGATTGTAGGATATTTCCAGGTTCCTATCAGATCCGATATCGGATCAGTCGACCTGGGATTNGCAAAAGCAGACTGCCCACATTTTCATCATATACCCTTGACGTTGTTATATTAGATACAAGAACGCAAAACAATCAACAACCAGCATTTAAGCAAACACTATAATTTACAGAATATTTTTCAAATGGATTATATTAATTTGCTACCGTTGTCAGTCGTTCAAAAGCTTGAAGAAGCTGGAATACCACAAGACAGCAGAATATTTTATCAAAATGATCGTTGGGTTTATGTAGTAGGACAATTCATTCATAGTAACAAGAAATATCATTGTCAAGAGCTCGATTCATTAGGGCCTTTTGGTGTGTATTATCTACGAATCGTATTTCTTAATAGACTTCTAAATTTATTTCTAGGTGTTCATTCAGTCGATATTTCATTTGTCTTATCTTCATCCAAATTTGAATACAGCATCAATAAAATTGGACAGAAACAATTAATCGATGGCGAACAAATAATAGGTAGTCATGCTCCTATTTCTCCAATTACTCTTGAAAAATTTGCACGTTCAACAGCAAACATCCCAGATGAAGCAACACACTTTTGTTGGCTTTATCCACCTTCTGGTGCATTCAATCATGTTGCTAGTAATTTAGATAGTTCGTATGAATTGGATCTTCTCAGAATTGGTGGATTTGCATATTTCATTGCCGATGATAACGCTGCGAAAAACCTTCGACTTATTCGTGTGAACTCATTAGTTTTATCTGCTACAAACGGTCTGACGTTTGAAAGTCCATCTCATTGGCGAGAAGAATATACAGATCAATTATGGGCCCAAAATCGATTTCAAGTAACGTATTTTATCTTTATATTTCTAGCAAATAGTAATGATATTGGTTGTTTAGCCTGTAACTTTACCATCTCTTCGTAAACGTGGTGCACATTACTTTGCTTTTATCAATCCATACGAATTGTTAACTACGGGAAATGATAACGCATCATGGATGCCTTCACAACATGGAGCTTTTGTGTATCTATTTAACGAAGATCATTCACCGCATTTATTCGATTGTTTTTTTTCTGTGGCTGACAATTGTTTGGGTGTTTCACCAAGTGATGAACAACGGCGAAAATATTGACTAAATCATTCCGCCAGTATCTTGTATTGACTAATATGCACGATCTAACCTACTATTTGGTATTTTGCATACACACTGATATCGTCCTCCGCTTACTAATCAAACTGAAGAGATGATAATCATTGAAAGTAATAAAGGTTTTGAAGTATTTGTGTTGGTACGATACGCGTATTAAAGTAAAGAAACAAAAATTTGGGTATTCGTCGGGTAGTATGAAGAAGAAAATTGATTTATCAGGAGAGGATCAAAAGTATATTCTTTTATAACTTATTACATTGGTTTTATCAAAATAAACGTTTCATATAATAGAACATATTGAAAGAATACAATAGTTGTTTTTACATCGTTTTACAAAAGAAAATAGAAAGCTGCTCGGTGTGGTACTTATGAGTACCGATGCTACATTTTTTACTGGTTAATAACGAATTCAAAAAGAAACCCATATTTCATTACGATGAAACTATGGCGCAGTTACGCCGTAACTACGATGAAAAATTGACTCTTCGCGTAACTGAGGCACAGTTGATAAAAAGAGGCGACATGGGAAACGATTGCAAAGAACCTATTAATTATATGCAAAATCGATATTATTAGTTAGAATAAAGCAGCAGTACTAAAATCAAGACGAATAGTTTGGATTGAAATCAAAATTAAAAGGCATATCAGCAATTAAAATACACAGAATTTTGGTGTTGACTCATAATTGTTGCAGAAAGTAGTGTCGAAGAGTTTGTTTCAATAGAGGAGCGCTGGATATTTTCGATTTCACTCAGACTTCATCATTGTATTCTGTTTTATTTGACTCGTATGGCAAGATGAGTTCGTATACTTAATCTGATCATTAGTAATTGTTATGAAATACATTTTTCCATATTTTCATTATTTGCAACCTTTCATTTGATAACAAAAATCAAGTAATTAATATCACTAAGATAAAAATATACATAGAAACCACCATTGCTATCACTTATATTTATACGATTCTCACAATTACACGGATGAATCATAAAATAAGAAGATTTTACCCGTAGAAAAATGTAAGAGTAATTCTCAGCAAAATTGTCTTGCAACCAAAAGCAAGATTTTTATTAGATTTATTAAATTGAATGTAACATTGATTCTATCTGCTAGCAATGAAACTGTTATTGACGAGATATAGATTGATGATTTCAAAATATTTTTAGCTGCCTCTGATGATGGTTTAACGTCTGTGTATAAAAGAATAAAGCTGCACTTCATTACCGCACCTCTAGTGATAAGAGCTAATATCTAAGTATGAATTGAATTATCTATTGATATGACCGGGCCATGTGAACAATAAAGTCCATAAACAGAATGAAGCTGAGTACGTGAGTACTCGCGAAAACACGCGAGAGAGCATAATCTTTATAAAATCTTCTTATAATCATACAATTGATAATTATTCTTTTTTTTAGACTGACACATCATCACTTGACAGAGCATTTAAGTGGGTTATATAGGATTTCATGAGTAATTTATCATTTTATATTGTCTCATTACAGAAGAATGTCTGAATTTCTTGTAAAAGATATTTCCTATCGAAAGTGAAAGGTTTTGTGAGCAACGTTTTGTCGCAGCACTTATATCAAATAGAAGCACAAATATATGAAACTAATTATATTGCGTAGAAAAATTCAATGCGTGGATATTTTTCTTTTAATCCTTTATTTCCGAATTTTCACTTACGTAGATATGATCAGGGTAATATCACGAAAAGACGGTAAATATTGCCATTAATAAATGCTTTAATATCAATTTAAGAGAATTTGATTAACTATTGATTGGTAAAAAAAACTATTATTCAATTTATTGCTTTACTTCTAAAATACTATCGAGTACAAAGTCGATAGGTTTAGAAAGCTAAAATTTTCTTTGTAAATCGTTTCAAGTTGCAGTTCAATTGCATCTGAAAAATATGTTAATATCTTCATAGATCTATAAATACGTTTGCTAGTAGCTTACTATACAATAGGTACTGCGTATTCGAATATCATGTCTGAAGATCACCTACACATATAGGTGAATATGACTTTTTATCATATATATTATGTCGTAAAAACTCGAATATTAGTGATGTAAAAACATATTTCTAGTCGATTGAATGCTTTCATTTATTGTTTTAATTCTAAGCGAATCGATATATTATATTAAGAAAATTGCATTAAGTAGGTGTACTGTGAAAAATGTTTCTTATTTTTTTTTGACACCTGATTAATTTCTTTTATCTTATTAGATAAATAAAATGTAGAATAATAATTTTGTCTACTTAAAACTAGAATTGAAAATATGACCTATTACTATTTCAATCTTTACTGTCGATCCAATGACTTATAAAAGCAACAACATTTTATGACTGTTATTTATTTTATATAAAAAATGTGGAAACTTCGGATTTCATCCGAGAGTTATGTGTACTGCAAAAAGTGCATGGGATATGTGAGTCATTCTAGAATGTCTGAACACCAAAATTATCATGAGAAACTAAGCAATTTGGTTTCTGAATTCAGTTTTTGTGCATTTTGAGGCCTTTTTCAGGCGATGTTTCGTTAGAAAGCTACGATTTTGTTCAAAACTAGTATCAGATTCGGAATCAGCGTTAAAAACTGTAGTCGATTTATATATGTTGTGGAAAATTCTGAGAGAAATTTTTGTTTTGAAAGATCCCTGTACTCCCCCTCAGGGATGGTANAGTCAAAAATGACAATTTTTTCGATAACTCAGCCATTTCTTGATGGATCCTTCTCATCTTCGAACTCGACTGAGACATAGATGAGATAATGCTGTCTACAAAATTTCATGACAATCTGATCAGCCTTTCCGGAGTTATCGTGTAAACGGCCGGACGGCCGGACACACTGACCGATTCTATAGTGTACTCATTTTTTTTTTGAGTACACAAAAAGAACGAAAAAAATCACATTTTTGAATGATCAAACGGACATTAATTTGGGTGTATTTAAAATTTATTGATTGAAAAAATATTCGAACGAAGCAAATGTAACGATTTTCATTTTTAATCAAAATCATCAAATCAAATTGATGAAAATGGTCGTTTTATTCAAAATACATCAACATTAATGTCCGCGTCATCACATTAAAATATTTTTTTTTATTTCTTAAATGATTTTATGAATAATACTTCTTTAACCATCATCAAGTCTAAAGAGCTGAAGGTGTATATGCCCATTAGATTTTTTCTGAGCTGTTTGTATCTATTTTTGTGCACGTTAATGAAATTTCTATATTAATTTCGATCAACAAGTTTCCCTAGAAAACAGATGCATTGGAGAAAGCTGTCAGGGTATGTTTGGGTTGTCGGAAGAAAACATTAGTGTAGCTTTCATTTCTATATTATAATGCTTTCAAGAAATATTGAACTAATAAAGGTAAAAAACGGCACATCCAGTAAACTGAAATTCCGTATGAGTTTTCAGTATTCATATTTCATGAGTTTTTGCTTGAAATATTACGTTACAACGCACTATACGACACAGGGAATGTTTTAAAATTTTTACTTTCCAACGAGAAGACAAAAATAAGTAGTTTCCTATCTCGTGAAATAGATCGCCTATGATAAATGTACGTTTTTCATATAATATTTAAAAGCTCAATTACAAAACAAACTTTCACATCCTGCATCTTAACATGTTCATTCGAACACAAAAAAAAGGAAATTGATTAGTTACAGTAAAACTTCTTCAAAATTTTGGCAATGCATGAATCCGAGCAACACACAGAATCCCAGTCTCTCGCATACATGTATTGTTGTTGGCAAACTTTATTGTGCAACATGTACACTTTATTGAGCAGAGCTTTCTTTAAACTTTTGTTTCCATTCACAATCTTTGATACCGAGTTGTGAAGAGAGTTTGTTTTATAAAAAAAAAATATCAGAGAACGGGCGTAAGGTTGCGATTTTTCTAGAAGAAGAAAAACATTTTCTTTAAAATATATAAAAGGTGAAAGTTTTTAATAATTACTCGAAACAAATAGCATTTTTTTTGGACTGAAACAACTGTTTAATCTCTTATTCTGTCGTATCACCTAAACTACGATTACAACTATATAGAAAATCAAGTAACAAAGAAGGTAATTGATTTTTGCAGAATTGTTCATTTTGATTCATGTTCTTCGATTGCGACAAAATTAGGTAACAGAATTTTGATAATGAAAATATGACTATTTGTTGTGCATCGATTTCATCGTAGAAAATATATAAAAATCGATATTTAGAAATAGTTTCTCGTCAATATTTAACTATTATCTAGTCCGTACAACTGATTGGTCTCATATCAATGCATAGCAATGTTATCAATAAAATTTAATGCAGAGTGTAAGAAAGAATATGAAATCTTTTTTTTAATATTATATACTAATAATTAAATAGTATATTTATTGCTTCTTTTACTTTGATAATCATGGTAAAAGATAACTGCGGCTTTTGCGTTCAATTCTGTCAAAGTGCTTCAATCCGACTTTTTTTAGCCTTCGTCGTCTTTCTTTTAAATATAGTTTTCTTTTTGAATATGAAGTGCTTAGAAGTGCTTAGAAGTGCTGCATATTCAAGATTTAATGGTTTTCATAGTTTTCAAGTGATATTTTCTAAAATGAGTGGAGCAGCTTAGTTTGTTTATATGGAAAATTATCTTGTTTCTTATGAGTAATAAATAAGTGAAAATAAATTTAAACCATTTTTATTATTCTAAGTGACAAATCATTTATATCAGATGAAAATAGCCTTGAAAAATATCAAGAGTTGCACTGAATGGATGGAGTAAAAGATTAATCCAATGGAATTTCTTACCAACACTCATATACTTTGGTAGACAGTGCATTTGTTCTTCATTGGAAATTTTCTTTTTTTCTACAAAAACATTTCTTTAAAAACGTTCTGCTAATCTGTTGAGTTCTGTTAGAAAACGAATGTTATTTTTCGTAAAAGATTCCAGTAAGTTTCTCGTCTAATTGATACAGTTTGCTGTAAATCATTCCTTGTCCTCGATCATGACACAATGTCTTATTTATTCGATGATTTTAACATATAACAATTGTGCATTAGCACCTCATATTACTATTGAGACTTTATAGATATATTTGACATTTGAAATAAATGGTGCACCGACAGTTGATCTCCGATAAATCAGCCCTCGACTATTGAACCTCCCGACAGTTGAGCTCCCGACTCTTGAGCCTCACAAGATTGAAATCTCACAGATTAAGTATAGAACACACGAAATTAATATTGGATCCCTTACTTCATCGGAAAATATTGCACGAAAACATGCGACATCGTTTAATGGTATTGATGACTCACTGATATATTTTTCGTGGCTAAGTCAATCATCTTTACGGAAATGAGCAAGTTTTTAGAATTATATTGGGGTGTGGATCTTCTCTTCATCTACACCTACACTCACCCACACCCTTCTACAGTTAAATATTCAAACATGAGGATCATTGTCTGTGTTTTATCGACAAATATGCGTCATAGGTGATAAAAAAAGAAAAAAAGTCATTAACAAAGACTTTATGAAACATTTTTGTATATAGGTCAGTGATTTGAAGATTTCTGCAGATAAGATACCATAGAAAATCTTTAATTTTCAGTAAAATTCTCTATTAATGTAAGAGAAACTACTGGTAGTTGTTTGGATTTGATAGCAAAAGAATGGCTCTATGTCAATTCGTCGCCGCTCAGTTCGTTGCGTTCAGTTCGTTGCCATTAAATACATATGTAAGTGAAAAAGGGAGAGATATTCTAAGAACCACAACACTAATTGAATTAAGTAATTTAACATAATTTGTTACTGAGTTAATCACTAATCAAAAATGACTTGCACAAAAGTTGAGGAGACTCTTTTTCGATCACTGGAAATCATGATGATAAATCGAAAGTCTGAAAGTTTTCTCCTATGGGGATCTTCAACAGCATACTACATTGCCTTTTCACTTAATTCAGATCGAGATGTTCACTTGCTAACTTTAAAAAAAATTAGTGATAGGTTTCGATAACAATAAAATTTAGAATGATTTTCTTCATTCATGGCGTGGTTTTTCGACAATTTTTTCAGCAAAAGCCTTTCGATTAATGTATAATACTTAAGAAGTCAGGGCATCTCTTAGTCAATTGTACTTTTTGATGCTAATCAGAACCCTAAAGAACCATTTCACGATTTTGAAAAATATAATAAGTTCCTGCTGTAGCAAATCCTTCAGGAGAAATTGTCTTTTTTACTTGTTAGTCTTAACTAATTGTGTGAGTGATTCGTGATTGGTGATAAACTTAATAACAAGTTATGTTAAATTACTTAATTCAATTAGTGTTATGCTTCTTAGAATATCTCTCCCTTTTTCACTTACAAATGTATATAATGGAGACGAAATGAGCGCGACGAATTGATCGGTCACCAAAAGAATAAATGAAACACACTGAATTCTTGATAAATAATCATAATGAATTAACTTAATTAACAGACAAGATCTATACATATATTGCTCGCTGAATATTATTCAAAATTTTGTTAATGCGGTGCGAAGCACAGCGTTCATGTAGCCCGTCGCGATTTTTTAATGCGATGCGAAGCAGAAGCATTTCTGTTGTTCGTCGCGAGTTTTTAATGCGATGCGAAGCAGAAGCATTTCTGTAGTCCATCGCGATTTTTTTTTACTCACTTGACGTATGCATCACAAGTCGTCGTTTTGTGTCGTGATGATCTCAAGATCCATAAGTCATAGAAAGTTAATTGAAACTGGAGATGAGAGTATCAAGATCGAACTTGAGAAATCTTTTTTCTAATGTTTAATCTGAGGTTCCGTTTACTCACAAATGTGTTTCCAAAATGACGAAAATGAAAGGAATTTATTGTTTTCAAACTTCGAGATAATTAAAATGACGTCATCAACCTATGTTAGCCACTATAGTCTATTCATATACAGCTGATCTAAGATAATGAATCATGGAGATAATTAATCGATCAATCGAATCTCTCCTTAAGAATGTATCGCTAAGTAAGAATGGAGTTTTCTGAGTGATGAATTTCATTATGTCGACATAAAAAGTATTCAATATTTCTCTGAATTCTTGATTTTTCGTAAAGATCCGATTCGAGCTTCGCATCGCATTTCGGATACGAGTGAAACTCGGGTACCATCTAGTTTTTTACTCACTTGACGTGCGCATCACAAGTCGTCGTTTTGTGTCGCGATGATCTCGAGAACCATAAGTCATAGAAAACTAATTGAAACTGGAGATGAGAGTATCAAGATCGAACTTGAGAAATCTTTTTTCTAATTTTTTATCGGAGGTTTTGTTTACTCACAAATGTGTTTCCAAAATGATGAAAATGAAAGGAATTTATCGTTTTCAAACTTCGAGATAATTAAAATGACATCATCAACATATGTTAGCTACTATAGTCTATTCATTTACAGCTGATTTAAAAGAATGAATCATAGAGATAATTAATCGATCAATCGAATCTCTCCTTAAGAATGTATTGCTAAGTAAGAATAGAGTTTTCTCAGTGATGAATTGCATCATGACTACATAAAAAGTATTCAAGATTTCTCTGAATTGAAGATTTTTCGTAAGAACTACGAATTAATGCTTTGCATCGCCTTTCGTATACGAGTGAAACTCGAATACCATCTAGATTCTTTTACTTTGTCGACGTACGCATCTTTTTCGTCATTTTGTGACGCGATGATCTACAGAACTGTTAATGAGAGAAGATCTATTCCAACTAGATGAGAAAGTATCGAGATCGAAGTTGTTACATTTTTTTGCCAATTCACAATACTAAGTCTCGTTCGCCTAAAAATTGGATCCGAAAATGATGATTTCGAAAGGTTTTATTGTTTGATAGTTTCAAGATAATTAAAGCGACGTCATCAAGCAATCTTAGCGAATGGTGTATTTCGTAGCATCTGATCTAAGATAGTGAATCATGCAGGTAATTAAATCTTCAATCGAAATCGTTCTCGATAATTATGTTGATAAGGAAGGATAGGGTTTTCTCAGTTACGAATCTTGAAATGGTCGACTTTTTTTTATCTTACTCTCAAGATATTCGAAAATTCTATACGTATGCTCACAGAGCATTCGTATTCAAGTGAAACTTAAATACCGTCTAATTAAAATGACCTCATCAATAATTGTTAGCCAATAGTCTATTGCTTTACATCTGAATCAAGATAATGACTCATGAAAATAGAAAATCATTCAATGAAAATAATCGTTAGAAAAGTGATTGTTACATTTTCAGAGAGATCTCCTAGTGATTAATTTCAAAATGATCGATTTAAGAATAGTGAATGAGAAATTTTTATTCAAAATTCGTATACGAAAATTAAAAAAAAATAAACGATTCTGATGAATCTTAAAGTGGATCATTTATTTTTTTTGATCTTATTCTCGCTGCTTTCGAAAATTCGACTCGTGTGCTTTGCACCGCATCTCGTAATCAAGTAAAACTCGAATATCATCTAGTTTTTTTTTGGCATACTCCTTTTTATTTTTATTAACGATATCCGCGCGTTTTTTCTCTTAGCAAATTTATTTTAATCATCAATTCAAACTAACACAATCGTTTCATTTGCTTTCCTATTCGCATCCAACTAGTACATCTATCTTCTTTGCATATAACAATAGTCGAATGTTGAGAGTTCGACTTTTGTCGATTAGTATTGTAGGGATAGTTGTTTAGATAAGTCTTCAAGAAAAAAGATTACTTTTTCTCTAACTCTTTCGATTTCATGCGGCATCCAACAATGACAATTTGTATGTAAATATTTTAAAAGCGTTCAATCAAGTATAAATACGTAGATTCTTTATACTTCCTGTTTTTTAACATAGAACTTTTGCATCTATCTATTATGCATCATTCTATGATTAAAATCATATATACTATATTGCTCTTTTATCATTTTATACAAATGTTCATCGAACGAAGAAAAAGATTAACCGTTATAATAGTTGAATTCAATAAAACAGACATAATATCAATTTATTTCAATGCATAATGTATTAAAATATTGTTGACTTATTATTCATTTTCTGTATCTGAGAAATATCCAGGTGTTACGTTTTTTCCTCTTTTGAATTTCGACGATAAAGAATCTTTGGAATACTAAATTGCTCAAACCTTATAGCCGGTATATCCAATATTTTGTTTGTTGTCTTTACTTAAGCACTAGCGGATTCCGAAAAAAAAAGTGCGCATAATATTTCTCTTTTTTTATCCTAACAGAAGCTGATGAAATGTTTTCATGACAAAAGTGTAAATGTTTGCTTAATATTTGAGTAAAACCAGAGATTATATTTAATGCATGACATCTACATAAAAGGTACCATTTAAGCCGGAATAAAGAAAACGGAGCGAGAGGAAAAAGCATTCTACGAGTGTCAAAATGTCTTCAACATCACGTTCAAAACTTGATTTTGTACCAATAGAATCGATTGCTGCGTTTGTCTTTATTGGTATAATGATTCTCGTTGGTCTCATTGCACGATGTCTTGCAGTAAATCATTCAACTGTTCGCAGTGCACAAAGTCTCGATTTAGTGATATATAAACCAGCACCCAAACCTGTTCCAGCACCAAAAGTTAAACGTTCATCACTAGCCGAAAAATTTCATTCAAATAATGATAGTCGAGATCAACTAAGATTATCGGATGACTCATTAACGTCAACTCGAATTCAACGAGGACCAAAAAATCTTTGAATGCTATAAGATATATCTAAATTATACGATAACTAAGAACCTTCTCTATAATTGGTGTTAATATTCTATTTTATAGTTTCTTTGAGCAATCGTCTTGTTGTATGTTTTATATTTTTCTCATGTTCGACATATAATTATGTGTTTCGTCATTGATGTATTTTTTTTTGTTGTTGAAGTCTATTATGTGTTCAACAGAATTCGATTTTCTTCTAAGTGATGCTGAGGAAAACTGCTTACTTTATATGTTGATTATTTTTTCCCTCAAGTGTTTTTCCAGAAGATCTATTCTCATCATCTTGTTAGTAACATTTTATTAAGTAATGCTATTTCTTCAAGTCAATATAATTAGTACAATAATATTGCTTTTCATATCTTGTTAATCTAATAAATTTACATAATGCCTTGACGATCGCAGCACTATTCATTACTTACAAAATGTGATGTTAAATAGTTTTCTGAATGCATAGTTATTCAAATCGTCACGCGTTGTTCTATTTAAATAAATATTTATTTTCGTAATTGAAAAGGATACAGATTTCTTTCATGTTCAGATGAGAAACGCTTACATCAGACACAGTTAATGATTGTTCCGTTCCATTTTTGTCGATTTTTCAGTTGGTAAACACAGGGGAAAGTCGTCTCCAGGTGAAACATCCAATTAAATTGTAAAAATCTAGATAGTAGGATCAAATTAATCGTGCCTAGTGTCCTAACATTTTTAATTCGATCTAGAATTGATAAAGTCCCGCAACCGGATCCGGACATTCTATTCTTGCCTGCTAGTTCTTACTAGTATCCGGGTGATGTTGACTTTTCTTCATTAACATAGAAGATTTAAACTGACAGATAGAAGCTAACAATATTTAGTATAATAAAGCTTTAAGAAGAGTTATTTAGTAGAAGCAAGAAGGCCCGCCCAGTGAGAGAGCAAATTAAGATAAAAACAACAAGGAAAGTTTCTCATAGAACGAAAAAAAACTATATAGTTAGAATTAACATCATCTATGAACTAAAGAAAAAAACTAGTAGAAGCATATATAGATGATAGTCATTATACAATCTCAACCTAAAGAGACTTCATAGCTGTGTGTAAAAAATCATGTCTTAACATATAATATTGAAGTTGTCGCTTCTTCTTCCCACTAAGTTTTTCTTTTAATTTCTAGTTAAAAATATCAACCAGAAGCGCTAATAATATCTCG
Source organism: Rotaria magnacalcarata (assembly GCA_900239745.1). Taxonomy (NCBI): domain Eukaryota; kingdom Metazoa; phylum Rotifera; class Eurotatoria; order Philodinida; family Philodinidae; genus Rotaria; species Rotaria magnacalcarata. Next base: position 192,146 of record OENM01000046.1, read on the forward strand.
AATCAACATGAGTTTTTCTTTTCATTATAATCGTCACTTTCTGTATTGCTTGTTTGAAAGAAATTACATAAGCTAAATTTGCGATTCACTATGCGCTTAAATAAACCGAAGTTTGTTATTATATTTGAAGTAAATCTATTTTTATAGATGAATCTGTTTTTTGTAATTTGTTAGATTGAAGAAAAATCCTTTAGAATATTCTTCATTTTCTCTCGGTTAACACAATTATTAAACCTAAAATATTCATCGAAGCTGACCAGTATACGAGAAGACTGAATATCTCATAATTATTAATGTGATTAAAAAGTCTTGCAGACTATTATCTCTGCTGTTATTCACCAAGTATAAAAATTATTATTTATGATGCTTCACAGTAAAATTCACATATCAAAATGAGTCATAAAAAAATTGACAAGGGAAACAGATCATTAGCCTTCCTATTTTATCTTATTTCTAAAATTCATGTATGCATTAAAGAATTTATAGTGCTAAAACAAAATATTTTGTCTTAAAACTATGAGAAAATATTTTAATCCCAGGAAAAACGGAAGGATTAAACTACTAAACAGTATTTTCCGTTCTATATTAGATCCATTTTCTTTCTTATCGTTTTGACAGATGTCATAAACTAAGAGGCTATATTTTTTTATGCAGACTATATTTTTCAATATTAAGTGCAACAAAATAATTCACCAATCATCTATTTAGATAATTATACTATTAACATGCGATACATTAATTGATCAAACAAGAACTGTAGATTATTTTACTTAAAGTTACTCGATACCAACAGTCACACAATCTTGCATTTGCCCAGAAGTATTCCGCTTCTATTTTCAAAATTATAAATATAAGTAAGCGAATTTCAAGAAACCGTTTTTCTTTTGCTTTAGAGTATATGGACTATATAAAGCTTAGGTTTGATGTGAGCACGAAGTGAAAGAAGAAACGCTTCTAAGATATTTGAATCAAAATATGTTGAAAAATTATTCATATCTGAATTTGATTTGCATCTTCTTACATTTTTATAACCTTTGTGATTACTTGAGGATTGTGAATCATCATCGAAGTTTAAAATAAAATATTTTCTAACATCATTACGTAGCATAATAGTTCAATTGGGTTAATATTTACTCACAAGAATAAAACTCGAAAAATCCGGCTAAAATTATAGTAGCAAGAGTACGACCTCATTAAAAAAGAATTAAAATGCCCTAACAATCCTACAGGCAGTTCTTACATATAAAACGTCGAATATATTTAGGAATAATAACGAGGCAAGTTTTATTAAAAAAATGAGAAAAATAAAAACTAGAATATAAATTTGTGGAAGATTGGATTGACTTAGTTATAATAAAAATATGACATTGTTATGGCAAAAAGAAATGGTACTTCTTCACTAACGAATACATACTTGATCCCTTAGACAGTAGAATCATAGTTATACATAGATATGCATTTTAACCTTTAACATATATTGAAATACTATGAACTTTCTTATTCAAAGGCTTTTGAAAAATGAAGTACTGTCTTCTATTTGCCTTTCTAGTTATTTACAGAAAATTACTTTTTAGATTTTATACTACGTGCTTTTAGTCAGACCAATGCTTTTTTTTTAAATGTACTTAGTTTATGTTTTTATTTTTGATAATTCATCTATATATTAATTTAAAATTCCGACGAAAGTTGGCGAAGAACAGCTTTTCCTTGCAACACTTTCATTTTCTTTTCTTTTTCTTTTGAAGAACAATTAGTGCATCCATAGATTTAGCACTCATTTATTTTTCTTAACATTGCATGATAGTTTGAAACAGCGTCACGTAAACTGTAACGATAATAATTAAAATAATTTTGAATAAGCACATCTGTTTTTGTGCTATGTCCTACGCGCAGATTTATATTTTGATGTCAGATTTCTAGATAATTTATAATAAAAGTAAGTTCGATAGCTGACATATTCAATACTTTAGAATATTCTATATAATATTATATTTTTCATTATCATGATGGAATACCTTCTATTCATCATTACATTTCCGTAATGAAATTTATTTTTATTTATAGAATGAGCGGTATTAACTCTAATGGTAATGTAAAATTGCCGTAGGCTTTATGCTAGTTCGACATAGGTACCACGAGTTACTTATACTTACGTTATTTGTGTTTTAAAAATCTCAACTGTAAAATCTTGCTATATAATCTAATCTAATTTAATTATGAAATCATCATCACCTATTAGAGAAATATTAAGGTTGAATAATAATTTTTCATGAAAGGAAAGAATTTAATGACAAATTTTCGATAGAGAGATGTGTCAGTAATTTCCCTATCGTTGACGTCATTCTATTCATGAAAATCTTTAACTAGCATAAATTTTGTATATTTTAGTTATAGTTCTTTTACTTCTCGTTTTTTTTCACCATCTGGCATCATCTACTATTTTATTCTTATCACATTGTAATTTACATATACAGGGTGGACCAAAAGTCACTTTACAGAGAAAGAATGGAATATCTCCGTAATAGGGGTGTACAGCTCACGCTCATTGTCGTGAGCGGTCATCAGTGACAACCAGCTATGGGGGTTGAATGAGTACGAGTGATTTTGAGGTTCGTAGCACTACTTATAAAGAAGTAAAATTAGCTACAGTTTTGGTTATTGACAACTGAAAATCCTCATGCTCACGATCGCTCATTTTAACATGAGCGTGAGCTGTACACCCCTACTCCGTAATGACTCAACTCAATGGGCTGATTTTTTTATCGGCGATAGAGAAGTGTTCAAAGTTTTATTTCATAAGAAAAGTATTAAACCCTATCGTTTTGAAGTGTCATTTTCGATACAAATACATCAGCTTAACTTTCAACGGAAAGCTATATACGATATTTTGAAGAGATTTCTTACTCGATCTCAATTTCAAATGTAATCATTCGAGAGAAAAAATTGTTCTCTTTCGATCTATGCCAAGCCGGGCTCGATAGTTTGCTCCATTCATGAGTTATATGCATTTTACCGACAACCATGAAATCGACTAAATAAACTTAACTATGAGTCGGGACAG